>JAVXUO010001659.1:0-24906 GCA_033065855.1 Escallonia rubra | reverse complement strand
GAAACCAATAAAATAACCCTAGAGGGGGGGTGAATAGGGTTTTAAGACTACTTTAAAATATAACAACCAACAAACCTTAATCTCAAAAACTCAAGTAAACAAACAACCAATCTCAACACAATATGTAAAACAATAATGTAAAGAGAGAAGGGTTTAGAGATACTTGACAATGAGAATTAAATGGTTCGGCTTGATATACCCACAAGCCTACGTCCACCCCTTCAAGGAAGTCCCTTGAAAGGCCCTAGAATCCACTAGTATGATCTTCCTTACGGGTCAAGATCGAACCTCTTACAATCCCTTGATGCTATGCCCACATCAAGAACAAGCTTTGACAAACCCAAAGCTCCAAAGCTTGACAACCCCAAGCTTTGATACAAGAACCTTTCAATGAAGAAATGAGTACAAGATTTCACTCTTAAGAAGTAGATGAGTACAAGTTGAAGTACTAGAACAAGAGAGATGAGTGTATGATGACTTATGAAAGTGTATCTCTCTCTAATGTAAGCTCACAATAAATGCTCTCTTGAAAAGGATGAGAAATCAATGAAAACAAGAGAGATTTGAACAATTGCTTTGATCTTTGAGAATATGAAAGATATGAGAGCTTTGAATGCAATTGATGAATGAAAACAATGCCCAAGATGAGTATTTATAGAGCTGGGAATAAATATGACCGTTTGGGGTTAGGTAGGGCATTAAATGCGCCAAACGGTAAATGCAGTCGACTGCAATGCCCATTGCAGTCGACTGTAACCCAAAAAGTAGCCGTTGGAATTTCAAATTTCCAACTTGCAGTCGACTGCAATGCAATGCAGTCGACTGTAATGGGCTACTGGAAGTATTGCAGTCGACTGCATTCAATGCAGTCGACTGTAATACCCTACTGCCCAACATGCAGTCGACTGCATCCCAATGCAGTCGACTGCATCCCTGAAAATGCAGTTTCCTGTTTTTAAAGCATGAAAAACTTTTTATGCATGCAAGGGAAACCTATGGGCAAGTTCTAGGTATACAGTCATCGTAACGATCATCTCTCTATGTCTAGTTTACAAAGACGGAAATAAAAGCATGAAAACTTCAATCGTCGAATTTCCTCTTTGATGCGTTCCGTTGAGAGTCTTTGATCGTGTTGCTCGTCTAATAATCCGTTTGCATGAGTATGAGATTGTTCCTATTGCTTCATCAACTCAATGCATGTTAGACAGCATAATCATCAATGTTAGTTATCATCAAAATCAAATATAATCCTAGGTTAAATAACCGTAGGGTTAACAATCTCCCCCTTTTTGATGATGGCAAACATTGATTCAAATAATATGAGATATATAAGATAATATGCGAAATGAAGCATAACAATCTCAATTAAAAACCATAAGGGGTCATGAGAAGAAATCATGACAAAACGCTCCCCCTATCTTAAGCAATGTAGGGCTCCCCCTAACTTAAGTAATATATGCTCATATCAAGTCCACACAAATATGAATCAACAATATTTTCTCCCCCTTTTGACATCATTGAAAAAAATCAAGGGTGTGTGTGAAAGTGATCAACGTATGTATCCATCCATGGATAATCATTATAGCCAACAAGGGCATTCAAAAACAAGAAATCATAAGTACTTGAATATCCATCAAAAGGTATATCAAGACTTGTAATAATAGCACATAAAAAACGTAATATAAATCAAACGTGCCGCAAGAGAAGCGAGAATCAAAGTGCTAATTTAAACCAAGTTTTAATAATACTACGCATAACATCCATGACAAGTTTTGAAATACATAAACGAGTCTGAGAGCATAAGCAAATAAAGACATAAATCAAGTCCTAACGCCTAAGGACCCGATGGTGGAGGTGGTGGATGAAAGAAGTCCTCCTCGGGACACTGAATCCCACAATGATCCTCCATGCGAGAAAGGCGTCGACTGAGCTGGCTATGGGCGAGATCCATCCGACTGAAACCCATGACTGAAACCGGCATGCATATGCTGCTGCATCATATCTAAGCGTGTGAGGATCGCGTCATATCCAGAAGTAGACGGACCGGAAGAAGTGCCCGCCTCATATGTACTCGAAAAGATCAAGGGAGGTGTATCACGATCAATCCCGTCGCCGGCAGCTCGATCAGCATCAGCGTCAACATCAATATCAACCGCAACATCAACGTCATCATCATCATCACCATCAGCCTCATCAGCCTCATCAGCCTCATCCTCATCATCATCGACAGGGACATCGTCCATGTCAGGCTCCGGTAAGAAGCGGTCATGACCATCTAAAAGGCCCTTTCTACGAAGGGTAGAGATGTCTAGTACGAGGTGCCTAGTAACCTCAATATACTCACCCATAAGAGGTATGTCAAAGGCAGCAAAAATGCGAGTGAGTAGGAGGCCATATGGTAGAGCTAAGGCAGGATGTGAGGCGCTCCTAATCATGTTTAACATGATGAGACGAGGGAGGTTAAGCGGTGTGCCAGAACGAAAGAAGGTCAGGAGCTGAACGTCCAAGTAAGAAACAAGTGAAAGACCTCCAGTTCTAGGAATGACGTTGTGAGCTATGATATGATGGAACAGACGAGAGAGAGGTGGTAGGTCACGTAGGCTGGGTTTGCTCGCAACCCGAACCTGTCGACAATGAAGTGTATGTCGAAGCTGCTCCTCAATAGAAAAAGGTCGGTCAAACCAATGTGATTGACCAGCAACAGGTATCATGTCTAATGAAAATGAGAAACCACTATCGGGTAGGTCTAGAATAGTGGCTAGACGAGACTGAGAAAATGAAATGCGGCGTCCAAAAACATAGGACGTGAGGGTGCATGACTCAGTAGCTATGCTCCAATTCAAATTCGCATAAAATAGGCGGATAACATCAGGATAATAGAGAGTGGTGTTCCTATCAGTTAAGCGATCTAGAAGACTATCCTGAAGGGTTCTAAGAACACCTATGGTGAAAAGAAAAGGAGTATCCAGTCGCAAACCTGGAGTCAGAGGGGAAGAGAGTTGAGCGGAAAAACGATCGGCAGCCTCGCGGGTCCGATATCGATTTTGATCAAATTCAACCGCGATAGGCTCGGGCTCGGGCTCGGGTGCGGGTGCAGCTCGTGAGCGAGATGAACTGGCACGTGCACGTTTCTCTCTTGCCATTCTGAAAGAGTCTAAACAGAGAAAAAAAATGTAAGATAAATGAAGATGCAAAAAAAATGGAAAACATAAAAAATTAAGAAAAAGAAGAACCCTAATTCATGCAATTTGGGGAAAATTTAATTTTGGACAAATCGAATGAAATTAACCATGTATAATCGAGCAATAGACATAAATAAGCATGAATCAAGTGATTAAACATGTAATTGCATAATCAATTTGAAGAAATTTTGACAATTTGAAAAACCCTAGTTTATGAAAATTTGGGAAAAACGAATTTTGCATGAAAACATGTAATTAAACTATGTAGGAACATGTAGAAAGCAACCCTAAACATGAATCAAGCGTTAAATCATACAATGGCATGCTTAAATGGAGTAGATCTGAAGAACTTTTACCAAAGAGGGCAATTCGAATTTCAAAGAATATGAACAATGTAGGTGAAAACGAGCAGAGAAAGTATGTAAAAGATGTAATATAACAAGATTTGGGAAGAAATACATACCAAGTTCAAGCTGAATGCACGAAAAATGAGGCCGTAGGAGAGAAAGGGGTTCGGTTCGAAGAGAGAGTGAGGAAATCTGCTGAAATCTGAGATCTGGGCTCGATTTATGCCCTTTCCCCGTAATGCAGTCGACTGCAATGCTGAATGCAGTCGACTGTAATGACCAATGCAGTCGACTGTATTGCCTAATGCAGTCGACTTCAATGCAAAAAATCAAGCAGTCTTGAACATGATTATGCATATTAATATTGCAATAGAAGTGTGTGCAAATCATAAAAATCAATAAAATCAACATTTGTTTGGAAAGAGAAAAATCAACCAAAGCATGCTATAAGCATATGAGATAATGCTCAAGCATGTAAAGAGCAACAAGCATGTTTATGCACAAGAGATATAACATTTAGTCACATAGGTGAAGACATGCCAAGTTCTCTTCTAAGAGCGGTAAACCTCTTCGAATCTAAAGGTTTAGTGAAGATATCCGCTAATTGGTGATTTGTGTCCACGAAATCTAGAACAATATCACCTTTTTGCACATGATCACGGATAAAATGGTGTTTGATTTCTATGTGCTTTGTGCGTGAATGTTGGATGGGATTTTTGGTCAAGTCAATGGCACTAGTGTTATCACATAAGATAGGTATGTGATCATACTTGAGTCCAAAGTCCAAAAGGGTTTGTTTCATCCAAAGAATTTGTGCACAACAAGCACCAACCGCCATATATTCGGCTTCGGTGGTAGAGAGTGCAACCGAATTTTGCTTTTTGGAACTCCAAGAAACAAGAGAGTGACCTAGGAATTGGCAACCTCCACTAGTACTTTTCCGCTCGGTTTTACAACCGGCATAGTCGGCGTCGGAGTAACCAATTAGGTCAAAAAATGAAGTGTTTCTAGGAAACCATAACCCTAAATCGTGAGTGCCCTTAAGATATCTAAGGATTCTCTTGACGGCAATCAAATGAGATTCCTTAGGACAAGCTTGAAATCTAGCACATAAACAAACACTAAACATTATATCGGGTCTACTTGCGGTAAGGTAAAGGAGTGATCCGATCATACCTCGATAGCGCTTAATATCAACATCCTTACCCTTTTCATCTTTATCAAGCTTTAATGAAGAGCTCATTGGAGTGTCAAAAGCATTTGATGCTTCCATGTCAAATCTCTTGAGTAGCTCTTTGGTGTATTTGGCTTGGTTGATAAAGATTCCATCCTTGCTTTGTTTGATTTGCAATCCAAGGAAGAAGGTGAGTTCTCCCATCATGCTCATTTCAAACTCCTTACTCATACAAGAAGCAAACTCTTCGCACAAGGATCCATTAGTAGCACCAAATATAATATCATCAACATAAATTTGCACCAACAATAAGTCATTGCCCTTAGATTTTATAAAAAGAGTGGTGTCAAGTTTTCCTCTTGAAAAACCATTTTCTAAAAGAAAATTACTTAGCCTTTCATACCAAGCTCTAGGAGCTTGTTTTAAACCATAAAGAGCTTTGCTAAGACGGAAAACATGGTTTGGAAATTTTTCATGTTCAAAGCCGGGAGGTTGAGCCACATAGACCTCCTCCGAAATAAAACCATTTAGAAAGGCACTCTTGACATCCATTTGAAAGAGTTTAAAATCTCTATAGCAAGCAAAAGCTAAAAGCATTCTAATAGATTCAAGTCTAGCTACCGGTGCATAAGTTTCATCAAAATCAATTCCTTCCTCTTGGTTATAACCTTGGGCCACTAATCTAGCCTTGTTTCTAACCACGACTCCGGATTCATCAAGTTTGTTTCTAAAAATCCATTTTGTGCCTATAATCCTAAAGTTTTGAGGTTTAGGCACAAGGGTCCAAACTTGATTTCTTTCAAATTGAACTAGCTCTTCTTGCATAGCAAGCATCCAAGATTCATGATGTAGAGCTTCGGAAAATTTCTTTGGTTCAATTTGGGAAAGAAACGCTATATTAACATGTTGTTGAAGAGAGCGTCGAGTTCTTACCCCACTCGAAGGATTACCTAAGATTTGATCGCTTGGATGATCCTTTTTGTAAGTCCAATCTTTTGGTAATTCTTGAGAGTCGTCCAAGTTTGAAGCATCATTGATTGCTTCCTCATTTCCCCCTTGAGAACTTGATGGTTGCTCCCCTAGATCAATTTCTTTGGGGTTGCCTTGTAGTGTATCACTTATGTCCAAAGTTCTCAAGTCATTGTCCATGTCATCTACATTAACAATGTTAGTCCTCCGAAGAAAAGGATTAGTCTCATCAAAAGTAACATTAATGGATTCTTCAACAACCAAAGTACTTTTATTATAAACTCTATAAGCCATACTATTATTAGAGTAACCAAGAAAAATACCCTCAAAGGTTTTGGAATCAAATTTGCTAAGGTGATCCTTGGTATTTAAAACAAAACATTTGCAACCAAAGACTCTAAAAAAGCTCACCTTAGGTTTCTTATCATTAAAAAGCTCATAAGGGGTTTTTAACAAAAATTTTCGCAAGATAACTCTATTAAGAACAAAGCATGCACAATTGACCGCCTCCGCCCAAAAGTATTTAGGTAAACCATATTCGTTAAGCATTGTTCTTGCCGCTTCTTGCAAAGACCTATTCTTTCTTTCGGCAACACCATTTTGTTGAGGAGTTCTAGGAGCCGAAAAATTATGTGATATCCCAAAGTCATCACACAAGGCTCCTATTTTTGAATTTTCAAATTCTCTACCATGATCACTCCGAATGTTTGTAATCAAATAACCTTTTTGATTTTGAACACGTTTTGCAAATGAAGTGAACACATTTAGAGATTCATCTTTGGTAGCCAAAAAGAAAGTCCAAGTATAGCGAGAAAAGTCATCAACAATAACAAAACAATATGATTTACCACCAAGACTCGTAGTTGGGATTGGTCCAAACAAATCCATATGAAGTAATTGCAAGGGTCTAGAAGTAGATACCATTTTCTTCGGTTTGTGAGAGACCTTCTTTTGCTTACCCATTTGACAAGCATCACATACTTTATCTTTCTCAAACTTGATCTTCGGGAGACCCCTCACAAGTTCTTTGCTTGAAATATCCTTCAAGTGCTCCATGTGCATGTGACCAAGTCTTCGATGCCAAAGCCAAGATGTTTCACTAATAGCACTAAGACACTTGACATCTTGGTTAGCTAAATCATTTAATTGAATGGAGTAAACATTATTATCTCTACTACCAACCAAAATAGTTTCATTGTTCTTCAAGGATAGTATAGTGCATTGAGAAGCCTCAAAGATAACTTTAAAACCTTTATCACTAAATTGACTAATACTAAGCAAGTTATGCTTCAATCCTTCAACATATAACACATTCTCAATTGAATGTGGTTCCTTACCAATAGTTCCTTTACCTTTGATTCTTCCTTGAGAATTGTCACCAAAGGTCACATTTCCTCCTTCCTTAAGATCAATCGATGTGAAAAGAGATATGTTGCCGGTCATATGTCTTGAGCATCCACTATCAAGAATCCACTTCTTGCTACTAGATTTTGCTTTGAGACATACCTATAAACACAAATCAAGTAATGACTTTTGGTACCCAAATTTTCTTGGGTCCTTGGGTGTTAGTCTTGCATTTGTATTCTTGACCTTTCACAATCCACATTTTCTTTCTACCTCTAACAAAAACAATTCTACAAGGACAATGATTAGTCGTATGCCCTTTCTTGTTGCACCAACCACAATGTGTAAAAGGTGTGCAATAGTTCTTTGGTCGTTTTGTAAGAATATTCAACCTAGCTTGTTGTTGCAAAACTTTAGGAGGCATGGCCATGGGATCTAATCCAAGACCGCCTTTGTTTAGGCCAATTCTTTGGCGTCCAAGCATGACATCCAAATTGTTTTGACCATCAACAAATTTTTCAAGACATTTTCTTAAATCACAAATCTCAACTTGTAAATCTTCATTTTGTTTTTCTAAAGCCAAAGTTTTGGAAGAGATTTGTTTTGAGCTAGGAGTGTTAACAAGTAAATCAACCAAATTGTTATTCACATGCTCTACATATAAATGGCTAGACATGCATTCATTCTTGGCATGCAACTTATCATTTTCCATTATCAACTTCTCAATTTGCTTATTAGCTTCAAGAAATTTCTTAGACAAAATAATATTTTTCTTGAAAATTTTCTTGGATTCCTCATATAAGCTATCATAAGCATCTTCAAAACTTTCATTATCACTATCACTACCGGAAGAAGAGCTTACCTCATCATTTGCCATGAAGCACACATTTGCTTGATCATTCTCTTCATCACTTGAATCAAAGTCACTCCATGTTGAAGTGTGTTCGGCATTCATTGCTCTTTCCTTCTCCTTGTTCTCTTTCTTAGAGAATTGTCTTCTTTTAGCTTTTTCCCATACATCTCTTCTTTCCTTCTTCTCCTTTTTGTAGATGGGACAATCCATCTTCATGTGTCCCGGCTTGTGGCATTTGTAGCAAAGCCTCTCTTCGTTGCTAGCATTTTGTTGCCTTCTCCCATCATTTCTTCTAAATCTTAAGAACTTCTTGAAGTTCTTTGCAACCAATGCCATATCCTCTTCATTAAATTCTTCATCATCATCACTTGACTCAAGGTTTGAAGATGAAGCTTTAAGAGCAATTGATGTAGGCTTCTTCTTGACGTCCTCTTGATCAAAGGTCTTGAGTTGCATTTCGTACGTCATGAGTGAGCACATCAATTCATCAAGAGGAAAGATGTTGAGATTCTTTGATTCTTGGATGGCGGTGATCTTTGCATCCCAAGCTCTTGGTAAGGACCTAATCACTTTTCTCACTAGATCACCATTAGTGAATTCCTTACCCAATTGCTTCAAAGGGTTCACAATGTTAGTAAAACGAGTATTCATATCCGTAATAGATTCATTTTGAAGCATATGGAATAACTCATAATCTCTAAACAATAAATTCATCTTGGAATCTCTAAGAAGAGAAGTCCCTTCATGAGTGACTTGAAGAGTATCCCAAATACTCTTAGCGGAATTACACATAATGACTCTATTGAGTTCATTAGTGTCTAAAGCACATACAAGACAATTTTTTGCTCTAGCATTCATACAAATCATCTTCTTGTCATGATCACTATACTCCGATTTTGATTTAGGTTCTTCAACCTTGTCAACCACTTTATCGGAACGAATGGGCCATTCTCAACAATATCCCACATCTCATAGTCTTGAGATTCTAAGTAGATTTTCATCTTAACTTTCCACACACTATAGTTGGTCCCATTAAACAATGGAGGCCTAGTGGTAGAACTACCCTCCATACCCCCAACATAAGCCATGATCGATTAACTCTCTTGGCGTTACCCAATATAACAAGAGCCGAGGCTCTGATACCACTTGAAACCAATAAAATAACCCTAGAGGGGGGGTGAATAGGGTTTTAAGACTACTTTAAAATATAACAACCAACAAACCTTAATCTCAAAAACTCAAGTAAACAAACAACCAATCTCAACACAATATGTAAAACAATAATGTAAAGAGAGAAGGGTTTAGAGATACTTGACAATGAGAATTAAATGGTTCGGCTTGATATACCCACAAGCCTACGTCCACCCCTTCAAGGAAGTCCCTTGAAAGGCCCTAGAATCCACTAGTATGATCTTCCTTACGGGTCAAGATCGAACCTCTTACAATCCCTTGATGCTATGCCCACATCAAGAACAAGCTTTGACAAACCCAAAGCTCCAAAGCTTGACAACCCCAAGCTTTGATACAAGAACCTTTCAATGAAGAAATGAGTACAAGATTTCACTCTTAAGAAGTAGATGAGTACAAGTTGAAGTACTAGAACAAGAGAGATGAGTGTATGATGACTTATGAAAGTGTATCTCTCTCTAATGTAAGCTCACAATAAATGCTCTCTTGAAAAGGATGAGAAATCAATGAAAACAAGAGAGATTTGAACAATTGCTTTGATCTTTGAGAATATGAAAGATAGGAGAGCTTTGAATGCAATTGATGAATGAAAACAATGCCCAAGATGAGTATTTATAGAGCTGGGAATAAATATGACCGTTTGGGGTTAGGTAGGGCATTAAATGCGCCAAACGGTAAATGCAGTCGACTGCAATGCCCATTGCAGTCGACTGTAACCCAAAAGTAGCCGTTGGAATTTCAAAATTCCAACTTGCAGTCGACTGCAATGCAATGCAGTCGACTGTAATGGGCTACTGGAAGTATTGCAGTCGACTGCATTCAATGCAGTCGACTGTAATACCCTACTGCCCAACATGCAGTCGACTGCATCCCAATGCAGTCGACTGCATCCCTGAAAATGCAGTTTCCTGTTTTTAAAGCATGAAAAACTTTTTATGCATGCAAGGGAAACCTATGGGCAAGTTCTAGGTATACAGTCATCGTAACGATCATCTCTCTATGTCTAGTTTACAAAGACGGAAATAAAAGCATGAAAACTTCAATCGTCGAATTTCCTCTTTGATGCGTTCCGTTGAGAGTCTTTGATCGTGTTGCTCGTCTAATAATCCGTTTGCATGAGTATGAGATTGTTCCTATTGCTTCATCAACTCAATGCATGTTAGACAGCATAATCATCAATGTTAGTTATCATCAAAATCAAATATAATCCTAGGTTAAATAACCGTAGGGTTAACAAATTCCATTATTTAATTGTTGACTTTATGTTACGATAGTTATTTAATTATTATAGTGCACATTGTTCAAGTTGATATATTATGTGAATATTATAATTATGAAATAGCTAGATAATAAATGTATGATAATTATATTATATTTTTAAAAAGTAATTAGTAATTACATTATAAATACATATAACTAGTTAAATAATTGTTTATACGTTTTTATTTTAGCTTGCAAAATTGGTTGTCTTTGACACAATTAGTTTGAAAATTCACCATAGAGGTTACTTTACTAGGGGTCCTAATATAGAATGGAAGGGTAGTGTTGTAGATGTCCTAGAAGACATCTACAACACTATGATGTACTATGATGTATTACTGGGAGCTGGTGGGTATTATAGGTGACTTGAGTTTATCTAGTTCTACTATGATGTATTACCTTGTACCTGGGCTTGAATTTAGGTCTGGTTTAAGACTTATCATTGACGACATTTATGTGATATCATTGCTGAAGTATTATACTTCCAGTGGTTCCGTTCATTGTACTTGAAGAGGTTATAGGTGGGACAGGTTGATGATTGAGAATAGCAATATGGACCAAGATGACATGGCATTTAAGAGTGGGAATGCTACACAGGAAGAAGGTCATGGAGGTAGAAACTTAGAAAAAGTACATGTAGATAATGATGTAGGAAAGGTGCTTGAAGGTGCGGGTTTAAGGGACTTTCATCTAAGTGATGATGGACAATTTAAAGAGGGTCACCACATGAATATGGACACTAAGAGAAAGCTAAGGCTAATACACCTAGGTTCGGTGGAGGGATGGAAAGACAGCCTAAAGATAATGACATCTTTAAGGAACCTAAAAGTTCTCATGTCTCTACTAGTGATGTAAATATAGGGGAGGAGCAATGGTATATTGATGCTGAGAATGAAGATGAACTTAAGAGTTCAAATCGGTCTTCTACTGAAACTTGGGGAAGGGCTAAATGCCCTAAGTTTATTGAAAAAACTGGGTTTAATGGCTAGAAGGGCCAGAACTGGTTTTAGGGATACAGTTTAAGAATCCATAGTTTTTTCGGATGACTTTTAGGGAGTGGAGTATGAAAAAGGTTACGACTATGGTTTTAAGAAGAATGAGAGCCATGAGATAACTTCTACTGCAAGTACTGACACAAAGGTAATAGGGAGTTTAAGTGGAGATTGCATGCTTCTCATATGAATGGGAACGGACTTTGCAGAATTAAGAATTTTAACAACGAACACACTTGTGGGAGAGACTTTGATAACCATTTAGTTAATTCTAGGTTCTTTCTAAGCATTACTTAGAGAAGATGAAGGATGACCGTAAGTGGAAGCTTAAATCAATAAAAAGTAAAGTGAAGAAGGACTTAAATGCTTAAATGACTAGGTTCTACTTGTATAGATCCAAAAGGAGTACTAGGGAAATGATTCAAAAGGACTAGAAGATGCAGTTTGTAACGTGGGATTATGATTAGACACTTAAGAAGCAAAATACAAGTATAACTATGATTATTTGCATAAAGAGGTCCTCGATTAAGCTTTTACTTGTTTTCCGTAGGATGTATGTTGGTTTTGAGGCACTTAAGTCAGGGTTTTTCAAGTGGTGTAGGCCAATCATAGGGCTAGATGGTTGTTTCTTAAAGGGTGTCGGGGACAGTTGTTGAGTGGTATGGGGTAGGATAGAAATGATAACATGTTTTCAATTACTGTTGCTATGGTTGAGGCAAAAACAAAGCAGTTAGAGATGTAGTTTTTGAGAATTTTGCTTGATGAAATTTATGGGGTTGAGGAAAAGGGTTGGGTCTTCCTTCTGACAGGCAAAAGGGCCTTGTTGAGACATTTAAGAACCTAATGCCAACTATTAAACATGGAGGCTGCATTAGACACTTGTACTCCAAACTTCTGGGAGAAGTTTGAGAGTATGGAGTTGAAGGACTTGCTTCTAAATGTTGCTAGAGCAAGTAATTAGGATGATTTTGATGAGTGCATTCAATTGATCAAGAATGTTAATAAAGATGGTCAAATTTTGGGTTAGTTGAGTAAGATAGATCGAAGGTTGTAAACAAGGTCACATTTTGGGATAGGTCTGAATGTGATATTTAGTTAACAACTTGACAGAGTGTTTCAGCAGTTACATACCTAAAGCCAGGGAAATGCCTATAGTTTATATGTTGGAGTGAATTAAGAAGTATCTTATGATAAGAATCCAAGTTAAGAAGAGCGGGATGAAGCAATACCATCGGTCTATTTGTCAAGTTTTACATAAATTGGAAAAGATAAAGGAAGCCTCAAAATGCTAAGACTTGCAGCTATGACTTGGTGGACTTAACAGCTATGACTTACAGCTGTGGGATGTGGTAGTTGATAGGTATCCTCTACATGCATGTTGTCGTTTCAATCTACCTAAATGGAGTAAAGCCAGAATCATATGTTCACCCCTTCTCTGGCAAGGATACTTACATATAGGATTATAATAGCATGATTCATGCAATACCTAGTGAGTGGTATTGGGTGAAGGCTGATATTGACCCACTTGTCCCGCCATATGATAGGAAACCAAATGGCAAACCAAAAAAGTTAATAAGAAAGAATGTTGATGAGTCCAAGTTATAAAAACAACTTTTCATTCAAGGAAGGGCAGCATACGGCAAGTACTTGGAGGTTGGCCACATTATGAGCAGTGGCGGAACCAGGAGTTTTAGGATTTTTTTTTTTCAGGGGGTGCAAAAAATATATATGGAATTTATCAAAAAAAATTATTAGTAAAAAAATAGACAAAAAACAGAATGCACTAAAAAAACATACAAAAGATATTATTAAGTTTCACGACAACCATTAAATACTCTTTACAAGTACAACACAAATCACATTCCAAGATCAACTTCCCGAGCTCAAACTCCACCTCTCAATCTTAACACAACATCAAATTCCAACAAAATAGTACATTTTCAACCTCCCAATTCTAAAATTAAATAGCCAAACAAGCTCAAGCTCAACGCCACATTCCAATACATTTATAAACAATTTATGCACCAAATTATGAATTAGACTCTCAATTAGCCAATTAAAAATTAGCAAAGCAAATTAATCAAATAATTAGGATGTTCAACCAAATCACCAATATTTTCTGTAATATAATCAAGGCAAACTCTCCCAACAAAGCTAAATAATCACCAATTGAGAATTAGCAAAGCAAATTAACCAAACATGTTTCTATAGAATCAATTATTAAAATTAAACTAAAATGTAAATACGGATTTCTAGAATTAAACTAAACCAGATTGCTTGAAATTAGCCAAGCTTACCTCAAATTCAAGAAATTAAGGCTGTTGTCGACTGTTGACTGTTGTTCACTGTTGAGCCTCATCGTCGCAGTGTCGTCGTCAGCGCCTGCCTGGCAAGTTAGAACTTGCAAACGTCGCTGGCAGAGTTCTCGGTCCTCCCTATTGCCGGCATAGCCATCCCCCGTCAGCCGAACAGCTCGAGAAAATGAGAAATATTCCAGATCTGAATGTCCGTCCGTCCGCGAGTCCGTCGCCCGTTGGCCGTTGTCATCGTTGGTGTCTCGAACCTCTCGGTAGTCGGTGAGATCGTCTCTAGTCCAGATCTGATGAGTGGCCATCACCGGCGTCACTGGTTCACCGCTCATGACTCACGAAGTCACGGGGTAGTGGGTCACGATCGTTTAGTCTAGTCGTCGCCGGTTTGAGTGACTCACGTAGAGAAAGAGAGAGAGACAGAGGTGAGAGTCTGGGACGGGGTCTCGGGGAGAGAGAACTGAAAGGTGGGGTACAATTGCCACAAAAAAAAAATCAAAAGTCAGGGGGTACTTCAGCCCCCTAGTTACAACGAAGGTCCGCCCCTGATTATGAGAAGCTACAAGGGACCAATCCACCCCAAATCAAGGCTGACTTGAAGCAAGCTAGATAGATATATTGTTACTAATTTCTTGATTTTTATTTTATTGATTTTGTTTTATATCCATATTAATGTAATAAAACTCACTTTGGTTGTAGACTTCTGGTGACAATACAAGTGAGGCATTATGAGTTGGTTAATAAGTGGGAACCCACTGCTGCTGCACTTGTAAGTGCTGCAATTGCAACTGTAACTAACAGTTCTAGTCCAATGAGACATGCAAAATGAGTCATAAAGAAGAATAGTAGACAGCTGCGTGAGAAATTTGCACCAAAGGAGATTGGCAGCCAAATTGATGCCACCTAGTGATGCTGCAACAAGAGCTAGATTTGTTGCTGCAGATACTTTATTAAAAAAAATTGCCTCCATGTTCGATTCAAGAGACTTCTACTCCTTCAACACCAATGGCTGCTAATGATAATGCTTCAATTCCTCCTGCTACTTCTAGTAGGTTAAACTTTGTTAAGACAAAAGGGGAAGGGCTATGCTTAAAGCTACTTTAAGAAGGCAAAATAACGTTGAAGTTGTTAACGAAAAGACATAGAAGGCTCATTTGCAAAGCAAAGGAGAGATGGTAGGAAGAATGGTCTTGTTGGCAAGAAGTAAAAATGTATTTTGGATGGGTTGTTTGCAGTAGATCCGTGTTGAGAAAGTAGGTTATTTTGGACAATAGTTTATGTATGTTTGGATAGATTGTTAGTATACATCTATTGGGATAGTACTTGGTGTGGATAAATGTTTGTAAACATTTATTGGGTCATAGTTGATGTTAATGCACTTTGAACCTAGCTTGGACAGTAGTTTAAGCATTTCCCCCCCTTTTGTGGACATTGGAGGATTAATCCAATAAAAATCCATAGTTTACTTGGATTTATAAGAACAAAAACAATAACTTACAGAAAACATCACCTTTAAAATTAATTGCGGAAACATTTCACAGTTACAGTATATAAACCATACATGGCACACTAAAAAAATCTTCTTCTGAAGTTTTGAATCGTGAAAGAGGTTTTCACAACGAGATACCATTCACTACAAGAAAAGTGACTAAATAGGATGCCTTCATCACATGTCGTCCTAAATAGTACTCCCCCTGTCCCTAAATAATTGATAAGTTTTCCTATTTGGACTGTCCCAAAAAAATGATCACTTTTCAAATCAGGAAAGACTTCGTAGGTGTTTTTTCATATTTACCATTTGTACACTTTATTATTCTATTTCTCTCTTCACATTTAATCTTTCACGACACACACACACACACACTCTCTCTCTAGGCCCACTTTCTTCTCCCTTTCTCTCTCTGCATTTAATCTTCCACCATTCTCTCTCATAACCCGCTTCCTTCCCTTCCTCTCTCTCTATCCCCCCCCCCTCTCTCTCTCTCTCTTTAGGGGTATAATAGGAAATACAAGATATATGACTTTTATTCTTAATATCGGTGTCAAGTCAAAGTTGAGCAACTATTAAGGGACGGAAGGAGTATTACCTTTGATGCAGAGTGATTATCATACTTATTAGTTGCAATTAATAAGACGGGAATGAGGTGAATGTCCTATTAAGTAAAACTAATTAGGATGGCAATGGCCGTCTTAATTGTTTTAAACATTCTTGTGAAGCAAAACACAATGAAAGACTATGGCTTGTCTAAATTTTAATTTTTAAAAGGCAAAATCTTAATTCTACCATAGTTAGAAAAAAAAAAGAGGTAAAAACCTACATTTCTAACTTCTGTTCTCGTTCCCAGCCAACCAAAGTTGACCTCTTGCCTCAACTCCCTCCATAGCATCGATCACTCCACACCATGTAAACATCCATCCCTCTCTTCGTACTATTTCTCCTCCACCCCTTTGATTATTTCCTTTGTCTTCGCCAATTTAAATCCAAAACTCCGTTAAGGTATTGGCGAAGGGTGATGGCCAACGGCGGCTGTATTAGCGATGGGTGACAGCTGTAAACGGAGGTGCCATTTTAAAAAGAGTTTGATAGATCTAAATTCTCTCTCTCTCTCTCTCTCTCTCTTAAATCTGGTTTTCTTTCTCTGTCTTTCCGTAATCCCGATGCTGCCACCACCGCTGCCATAACCATTGACTCCACCACTCCACTAGCCATGATCACCCACACCCAACGTTAACATTACTTCAACCACCACCGTCGAGTTGGACCACAATCCTTACCACCTAACCATCGCTTTCATTGACACCCTTATTAGCTTAAGCTGTATTTAACTGGAATTTCTGAATAATCAACACCAAAATTGGAATGGAAGGTTGAAAATGGACAAACATAACGAAATTAATGGCCAGGGAGTAGAGGGAGTAGAGGAAGAAGAACTTAAAAGGGGATAATATTTTCATAACTGATTTCTCTCTTTCTATGATTTTCCTCATATGGAGGTTACAACCGACCCACTAGATTTTTGAAGACTAAAAATAGTAAAAAATAACATTTACAATAAAATTGGATAGATTATTGGACTAAATAGACAAAAATCTCTGATTAGTCGTCCCATTTTCAGTTAATGTTGGTGCATTAACTTTATCAGGCAAGCAATCATCCTGGAGTTTAGTGCTTATTTTCATTTTGTGGGGGGGGGGGGGGGGGGGTTTGGAGGATCTCTAAGCTTATTCTCCTTAGACTTTGCATGCCATTTCCTTTGTGAAGTGACATCCAGCCTCTCTCAAGAATCTTAGCCATTCAAATCTAAAAAAAAAGTCACTTTGTTCTTTGCATCGTGAATACCACAGAGAACATTCCCAAGTCTTCAAGGCAAGCAGCATCTCGAGGTAACTTTTACCAGCTTTCTCAGTGTAGAAATCATATAGGTTGTCTCCCATTTTCCATAGTCACATTTCATTTAGAAACAACAAAAGAGATATTTTCATTTTCTTTGTCTAAGTCTAGGTTCGAATTGTAGACTACTTCCCGTAGGACCAGTGTCGAACTACGGTGGTTTTGATTCCGATCGGATAAGTAGGCCACTTGACCCCTGTTGTCGAGTTCAAGCCAAAACAATAAAAAGTAACTTAGGGTGAGTCTTGTCATATTCTGCATACTAAGTTTTCTTTAGGCCAAAAATCATTAAAAACGAAGTAGAGACTAAAAGGGCGTGGCAGGTGCCTAAAACCTTCATGTTGCGTAACTTTGTCCACGAACCCCGCTCCAGGTTTCGGTAGGCTTGTTGTCTTTTGGAGACATTTAGAGTAATTTTAGGATTTTTCTTATTTTACCTATTTTGTTAAAATAAGATGACAACTCCTAAAATCCTTAGGGATTTTTTCGAGGCGGTGCGCCACATACATCATTTTTTATATTTCAGTTTTTGCATACCCCCATGAATGTTATTAGTTACCTTGCGTTGTAATGGCTATGGTCATGGCTTGGAAATCAAATTGAATACGATTCAATCTTTTCGACCACTGTTACGCCTAAAACACAATCACAACCTCTCAAGGGTAATAACATCATGTTTGAGTCAAACTCATTTTCTTGCATATCCAAGTAAAACTTTGGGCACATTGAGTCACTGGTGACTTTATTTGTATCTGCTACCATTATAGTCATGGGAGCACTAGGAGTGACTACACAGCCCAACCTTGCAATTGTAGCGGGATCAATGAAATTTATGAGTTAACTGTGTATCAATGAGGATTGAAAATACCTTCTTGCCATGTTTTCTCTGTAATTTCAAGGTATTCTGAGAAGAATTACCGGTATTGGCATTCACTATGATCTCGACCCTCTCATCGTCTTCCTCGTGTTTAGTTTCATGTAACAATTGTTCTTCCTCATCACACATGAGCGAGGTATCCTCAACACCCTCCTCATCCACCACCAACGTTAAAACCTGCCTGCTTTTGTAGCTGTGAGTTGGGGTGAAAACTTCATCACACCAGTAGCACAATCCTTTCTTCCTTTTATCATCAAAGTATCCCCTACTAAGTCTTTGGGATGAAGGGCTTGCAAGGGTCTAGAGTATAGCCTTTGTAGTATATTTTGTTGGTTTGGTGCAATAAGAGCAGCCATTAATGGTTTCAGTTTACAATTGTGGTTGTTTGCCTGAGGTTTAGCTGCAGTGGGGTTAATGGTTGGTTTATTTGGTAGGTTGGGCCTTGAGACAAATCTAAGGGTGTGCCAAGCATTTTAGAGACTTGCTTCTTGTTTCCTATCAAGGAAAATTCCTCTAGATGTGTTATAAAGTTCAAATTTCTCCACCTCCTACCTTATTGCATCCCTTAGGCCACTATTCAAACCTACACCCTTCACTAACCAAGATTGATCTTAGAGCTCTAAATTCATTGTAGTAATTTTCAATAGTGGAGCTTTGTCTCATTCACTAATTATACTCTTTCTAAACAAACTAGCAAACATTGCATTGAAATTCCTTCCAAATTCAGGCCACAATACTCTGCTCTTGGCATTAATATATGTTCCAAACCAATACTCAACTTGCCCCTCAAAATGCACAGAAACAAAATTCACCTTGTAATTTTCATCTATGGGTTGAATTCAAAATGTTTTTCGGCTTTCTTTGCCCAACCATAAAGGTCCTCACCACTAAACTTTAGAACTTCTAGCTTAGGGAGTTTATGAAGATTGCCAGTTGTAGTTTGGAAATACTCCTTATGTGCATATTCATGCCCCTAGTGCTGCCTAGCTTGTCTCGAGCTTGATCCATCTCCATCCTTCAAATCAACTGATTGTTACATCATCAATTGTAGCTCTGCTAAGGTTTGCCTCACTGCACATAGTTCATTCTTGAGTTGTTCTACTGATATTTCGAGGTCAAGAATCTAACAGATGGTTTCCTTCAAACCAACTAGCTGATCATCTATTACCCCAAAATGATGGTGGGGGTAGTCAAGTGACCGTAGCGATGGTGATGGTGGTAGTGGTGGTATTAACTATTGGTAGGGACTGTGACAGTAGTGATGACGATGGTGGTGGTGGGTGGCGTCAGCTGTGGTATTGTCCTACGGCATCGACAGTAGCCAACAACGACAGTGGTGGTGGAGGTGGTGCGGCGGTCTAGTGATGGTACCAGTAGCAGTGGTGCTAGTGGTACCATGGCACAACTAGTGGTAATGTTACTGACATAATTACAATGATAGTAGTATAAACGACGGTAGTGGTGGCGGCGTATGATATCAACGATGGTAGTGGGGCGGTCTAGTGATTATAACGATTTAATCGTGGTGGTGGTATCCAAGTGTCACTAGTAGTACGTTGGTAATCATAGTCATGGTGGCATCAAAAGAGATGGTGGTGTTGGTGAGAGCAGACCATGTTGGTCGTGACAGGGTTAATACAATTGCACCAGTGATAATAGTAGTGACAGTAACGGTGGTGGTGGTGGTAATATGACGAGGTGGTGGAAGTGACGATGGTGATGTATTGATGATAATGTTGGTCGTGGTAGTGATGTAACACACTTGTCGGTAGTAGTAATGAAAATGATGCTTGTGGGTTCATTCGTTATAAAGGGCAAGATAGGTTAATCAAGAAAATCCAAATCCCATGAAATCCGATCATTTTTCATTAGAGTACACACTGTAGAAATAAATCCAGTCAAATTTCATTAAAAATCCAATTCTAATTCCTTTTTAGAAATTCTAAACAACAAAAATTGAGTATTTGAAATGAAATTCTATTAATTCCGTAGTTTCAAACACACAATCTGAAAAGTACAAGGAGAAACAAATTGAGAACACAAACTTTAAACCCTCATGCTTATTTCACACATCATTGCAAATAATAATAATAATAATAAATTTAGCATTTTGTCACTACACATTTTTAATTAAGGTGTGAAAAGCATAAGAAATTTAAGACTATCTTATGTTTACCTTGGTGATTTGAAACATTCACAATGCTCCCAATGTTTAGTTCAAAATAATAAGTAATTGACTAAGTTTTAGAATGTTTAGTTACGAGAGTAATTCTTGCCAATATTTTGCCAATTTAGGGGTTAACAACCGCTGCTAAATAAACAGCAATTTTCTACTGATTAATAAACCCTTAGCTATATAAAAATTCAAACTATAGGTAAATAAACCATATATAGTAAAGATACAGTTGCAGCCAGATTCCTTTTTTGTAAGACATTAAAAAACTATGGAAAAAATTTGGCTGCTACCCGGGTTGAAGGAATCTTCCTCCTACCCTCCATGTAGCGACAATTAATGGTTGTTAAATATTTATAGTAGCTTTTATTTAATGACGCTAAAAAAGTGCTGTTAAAAGTTATCGCTAAAAGTGTTAACAGAAAAGCCACTGGAAACATTTAACAACTATTAATTGTCACTATATAAGGGGTTGGAGGAAGATTCCTACAATCAGGGTAGCAGCCAAAGTTTGTTAAAAAACTATAGCATTTACCAGTTTTGCAAATTCTCACAAGAATCATAATGTTAGTAACATTTGAAACTATAAAATACATGCTTGCATATCCATCATTTGAGTCTCCAACAATTATTCCAAGATTTCCCCATAATGGCCATAAACAGTTGCTCCCCGATTGCTCGCTCAATGAAAGCCTTTGTTAATTAAGTATGTGCCAGAAGCAAACCTGCATCATGTAAGGCTTTAGGGATCATTAAAGATGGATGTGGAGTAACGCAAAATTCATGGATCTTCCATAGAGTTTTTGTAATCAACTATAACTAGCAGAAAATATTTTCGATGATAACACCAATTTAGTAGTGCCAATTAACTCTTTTAGGTTAATACGTTATATTAGTTCAACACTTCTGTAACTTAACTCTCATCTCTGATTTTTTAGAGATTCTATGTATTTCTTTGACAAAATGTCCATTTCAAGACGAAATTATATTTTTAGAGATCAAATTTCATCACGTCTTGGCTAAGTTATTGGCATTTCAGTATTCAGCAATTGATGTATTAGTATCATAAGGGAGTAAATGTCAGGTCCTTCTTAGAACTTTTAAGCATAACGTTTTTAACATGTAGGATTTGACCTTAACACTTGCACTTCCACTCCATAGCATGCTTTACCCTGGGATTAGGTATCTGTATTTTGAAACTATAAGAAACACTAAAAAGTCTTATTAGATAATACGTTACTAAATTATATATGATGACCTTCACGTGACTAATTTTTAGAACAACTATTCTAGATTTTAGGGAAAGGTTTTCACTGTGCATAAAATACATATAGTCTGGACATTGTATCATTACCAAACCTCATAATAAATTGTTGGAAATCATCACGTCCAGCTAATTCATAGGGTTGTTGCCACACTAGCATAATTTATACGCTGACAGTGAGGTCGTGAAATTGATCTGTTTTGGGAGACCGAAATTAAGAATGTTTGTCTCCATGTAATTAGAGTGCGTGCATCTACTGCTATAGTTTCAGAAAGAGAGAATATGCCACACTAATCTGCTACACTGCCCACCTCAACCCCTATAACCCCAAATATCCCCACCCACCCCTGACTTTCCCCCAAATCCCCACCAAGCCCTGCCTTTAACCTTCGACCACCACCAACCCGCCTACATCCCACCTAATAGAGGTCAGTAAATTTTGATGTGTGAATATCTTGCTGTGAGTATTTAAGTTTCTTCCCCAAAATATCTCGTCTCAGTAAATTCTTGAATATGTAACCATACACAAAAAAATTAATAGGCCATAAACATCGAAAGTAATTATTCATGCCCGAGGTGCAGGGGCAAGTATGAGTGCACAAAAGTGTTCTTTGGAAAATATTGCGTGCAATTAGGATTTTAAGAACGTCAATTTTGCGTAAAGTATATGTTTTGAAAAACATAGGTGTAAGAACGTAAAAATACCCACATCCCATAAAATCCCTAGTCTTCGTGCAACCCATTCCCTTCAACCATCCCTCTCACCCCTTATCGCCCTCCTAACCCCACCAACCCACATGCCTATACACACCCACACAGATGCACGCATAGACACCCATACAAATACATACACGCACATGCAACAATCCACACACACACACACACAGAGTTACCCCACCTCACACATGTGGGTCGGTCCTCACACCCCCTTTAACACCAATAATTGGTAATCATCCACCCTCACATCCCCCAAAATCCCCACCATTCCCACTTCCTAGAAATCCTTCCACCACCGCCCATCCTCACAATCCTGCACATGCACATGCACGCACACATAGCGAGAGTGCGCGCGCACACACGAACATAAAGCACACACAACACCCTCCCCACCTTAATCCCAACCCACAAAAGGAGCTGCACATATCTAAGAGAATAATGATGAAGTTTGAGATTGCCATTGCAGTGGAGTTCAGAGGAGGTTATGTGGGTTATTCCTTTGGTGGGTTATGTGGCATGATTTTTGCTCGCGTTTAGAGATTTAGATAACATGCAGATTTCCTCAATCAACTTTTTAGAACCAAATAAACATGGATAGCTGCATTACAACAATTTAAAATAACTCAAAATTTTCAAAAAATAAAGGATTAGAGATTGTTTATCAATTGAATTCAAATCTCTATCTATGCTACTTATAAAGGAAATAGTCTTTTTGGTATAATACCACTTTTGGTGTTACTTAACTACCTATCTAGAATAATGACACTTGGCATCATAACTAACTATAAGAACATGTTTCCATACTTCAAATTTATTTTACAGAATGTTAAATATAAACACTTATATCTCATGTTTGGTTTTTGAACAAGCTTTTGATTATTGACTTGATAATCTTACACGCACATCGTGTGTGCTGCTGTAACTAGTATATAGCATAGATATATATCATAATCAATGCCGAAAAATATAGATGGAATGCATAGCTTTTACATTCCACTTTGATTGATACTCCCTTCTTCTAGATGGAACCTCACTACAAAAAAGGTGGCTGACACCCTCTATAATCTCCGATTCGCCACTTCACCACCCCCTTCAACCTTTTCTCCACCTCTTTCATCATCTTCACTGCTCTTCTTATCCATCGCATAATGTTAAAGAATATAGTAGATTTCTCATCAAACAATAAAGAAGAGAATCGAAAACAATAATAAAAAATAAAAGCACACAAGACAAGATTTATGTGGTTCGGCGAAAGCCTACTCCACGGTGGTCGCAGCGATTTCACTATGTTTGGCTATGGAGATTACAGATCTTTGTCTCTCTCAACAAATTCTCTCAAAGAATGGCTCTTCTTTTTTGTACTTAAAACACAATACAAGACAATACATACCTACATATATATATATATATATACATATATATATATATATATATATATATATGTGTGTGTGTGTGTGTGTGTGTGTGTGTGTGTGTGTGTGTGTGTGTGTGTGTACTTAGAGATAAATAATGACTTTCTCTAAATATATGTGGGACTAGACTTATATACTTAGGGCCAAGTTATAACCTTCTCTGAATAACCGAGATGAGACACCAACACATTTTGGGTTTTTTTTAATCCAAGACACATTATCACAAATCTCCACCTTGGCTTGGATAAAACAAGTCAGAAATAACCTGAAAATATCATATGTTGCTACCACATCTGCCCCCTAGGGCTACACCTCAAATACTGCTGATACCGATCAAATCTAAGCACTCAAATCTAAGCAGTGCTTAAACTTGATCTTTGAAATATGCTTTGTCATCATGTCCGCTGGATTTTCAACTGTGGAAATCTTATCTACCATAACAGTACCATGAAAAACCATATCCCGAATAAAATGAAACCTAATATTAATGTGCTTGGTTCGCTCATGGAACATCTGATTTTTGGTCAGAAGTACGACACTTTGGCTGTCGTAGTAAACAGTGCTAGACTCCTGCTTCAACCCCAAATCACCAACCAAGCCTTTCAACCAAATAACTTTGTTCACTGCTTCGGTCGCTGCTATGTACTCAGCTTCTGTAGTAGACAAGGCAACAATAGTATGTAGAGTAGCCTTCCAACTGATCACGTAGCTCGAAAAGGTGTAGATATAACCTGTCAAAGATCTCATCCTATCCAAATTTCTAGTGTAGTCAGAATCCACATATCCAATAAATCTACCATTCACATCACTGCCCCTATGGTAGACTAAACCAGTATTCGCAGTACCTCTCAGGTATCAAATTATCCACTTCACTGCCTGCCAATGAGCTTTCCCAGGATTACCCATGTACCTGCTAAACACACTGACTGCATGAGAAATATCCGATCTCGTACAAACCATAGCATACATGAGACTGCCCACTGCACTAGCATATGGAAAGCACGCCATGCGATCCACCTTCTCCTGGGTCTGTGGGGAATCAGTTGCTGAAAGCTTGAAGTGTGCCGCCAAAGGAGTAGTCACATGTTTAGAGTTTTTCATACCAAAGCGTTGCAGTATTCGCTTAATGTACTTTTTCTGTGACAAGTACAAAATTCCTGCAGGTCGATCCCTCTGAATCTCCATCCCTAATATCCTATTTGTTGCACCCAAGTCTTTCATCTCAAATTCTCTTTTCAACTGCTCTTTCAAACCGTTGACATCTGACATCGATTTTGCAGCAATCAACATGTCATCAACATACAACAACAAGTATATATGAGAATCATTCGCGAGCCTCTGGTGATACACACAAATATCATAGACATTCCTGATATAACATTTCTCTGCCATAAAAGTGTCAAACCGCTTATATCACTGCCTTGAAGATTGCTTTAATCCATACAAGGATTTTT
>JAVXUO010001248.1:0-116060 GCA_033065855.1 Escallonia rubra | reverse complement strand
AGCGTGAGTGCGAGGCTTCTTTGCCATCTCTTAGCTGATGATAAGAGTTCGCGACAAAGTAAAACGCAAGCATGATGTGGTCGGCTCGAGCCAAAGAACACACACTTGCACAAAATGAACACCCTCTAAGGAGAGGTGACCCCTCGAGGGGACATTCAAACACTTAGCACGTGCAACAACTTGCATGCACAGCTTTGTGTTAGGCTACCATTGGGCACAGCCCCTAAAGGATCTCGAGATCCCATGATTCGTCTTTCGAAAGATGATTCTGAATAGCCTACTCAGGCGGCATTCTAAGACTTGGTTCTCGAGAGCTAGGGTTCTAGCGCCCTACTTGGGCAAAGTTCTAAGGCTTAAGCACCCGCTTAGGTCGGAGCACATGGAGGAAAGAAATATTGTTACCCCTACAAGTGGATGAGAATCACTTACAAATCTGACGCGTGTCTCGAGACACCAGGTATAAACTTCCTCAGCCAAACATTTTAGCTAAGGAAGTGGGGGGCTTATGATATAGCTCAAATATAACTTCCAATAATTGGGGAACACCCGGCGAATCCTAGTCAAACTGGGAGATTTATGATTATCTTATCAGGATTCTAAAAAGAGTCTTTAAAGATTGTGACGTGATCCTCGAGGATCCTAACACGATCCTGATTGGATTAGTCAACAGCCTAGTCCTACTAGGACTCTCCTCCTACAGCTATATAAAGGGGTCTACCCCCCAGGTATGGGACAACTACACACAGATACACATTGTGTCTTTCATGCTTTTTCAGAGTTATTATCCTGTAGCTGCGCTCTGACTTAAGCATCGGAGAGTTTTTCGCCGGGAACCCCACCCGGCGGAGTGACTCGTTTTCTGTCTTGCAGGTCATCGGTCCAGGCTCGGGTTCCGCAAAGTACGCGGAACATATTTTTAGCAGCAACAGGCGCCATTTATCGGAATATCAGTAAGCGTCAACACTCTTAATTTGGTGCAGTTTGTCAAGGAATTGATGAAGCTTGATTCTGGAGGTGATGGTTCGCTGATGAAATTATTCCCCGCCAGTCGAAGTACCTCCAGGAGTCCCAAATTGCCGAGTGATTTAGGAACTAGACCGCTGAAAATGTTTTGGGTAAGGTCTAGGATGGTGAGTTTTGAAGCATTTGAAATAGAGTCCGGTAAATTTCCAGTGAAGCTATTGTTTCCAAGATAAAGCTCTTCAAGATTGGCTAGTTGATGGCTCTTATGTAACGGCAATGCTCCTGAGAGTTGATTGGATGGAGCTGATAGCATTGTCAGTGCTGATACGTTGAAGATCGTTACTGGAATAGCACCTCTTAAACTATTTCGTCCTAGACTTATTCTCTCTAAACTAGAGAGGTCACCAATCTCTTGTGGTATTCTACCTGCAAACAGATAAGATAAGCAAGCGTAAAGTTAGCTGAATTGTTCAATATACTTACTTGACCGTTGGAAAGCTGTACCAACGTAGGGATGAATGGTGAGGATCATTCTAGCTAAAACCAACCCTAACAAAACCACCACACAAATCAATTTCAACATCCATATCGATATAGAGATATAACAAATGAGTTTGTCTCTTGTTTTTATTCTCTCCAATTTGCCGAAGTCCAATATATTATTCTCACTTGAATACTAATTACACGAATTGACATGTTTACTATTATATTTTATAGTTCTACCTGATTTTCTTAGTTATTCATTTTTTTTGGATATGTTGCATAATAACATATTATTCTCATTTGAATAGTAATTACACTAATTGACATTTTTACTATTATATCACAATATTGGCCAGCTATGGGAATTGAATGCATTATACTAAAATAACATATGACTAATTGCACCAGATTTTACCTATAGATACATTTTTCCCCCTCTATCAACGTGCTCCCTTACGTAGGAAGCGCAAGATACCTCTTTTCTTTTTGTTTTTGTTATTTTTTTTGGGTCAATTGTAACATTTTAGTCACATTTTGCTCACTTTTGTGGTACAAATGTTGGAATAATATTTAATTTTAGATATAAGGTTGTATCACTAGGTTTTTTCATATGAAAGTATGCCTATGGCTATTCATGTAACTTTAAGTTCCATCCCCATAAAAGTAAAAAAAAAATTATGTGTAAAAAATATGTTATGTTATATTACATTAAAATTTGTTAGTCTCCTAATGATGACGTGTATACATTCCTTTTTAAAAATAATTTATGATACAATTATTGGTTGTCTTAGTCGTACTCTTCGCCATTAATTCGTCTCAAAATGATAGACTAATATATTTTTTAGGACTAGTACCTTATAAATATTTATGTTTATCTCAAAATGAGAAAAATAAAGTAACCTATACTTTCTTTTTGTAGTGAAGGTGAAAGAGCAAAGCTTAACCAACAATCACTCGTCTAAGTCACTTAATTTCTCAAATTGATAGATATATAAGCTTTTGCTTGTCTTTTTTTTTTTTTTTTCTTCTTAAGAGAAAACTTATTGTTTTCCTTTTCTTTCTGTGCAGTTTTATATTTCAAAAGTTTATCTTCTCTTTTGTTTACATGGGATACAAATAACTTTTTGTTACCTTCCTTTTGTTACGACTAGACAACAAACATTATTTGGCCTTAAAGTTGATATATTGCATCAACCGGTGCCAAGTTCACGTGCGTGAGTGATCCAAAGAGACCATGGTATCTATTGTAAGTTCAAACATAATAGTTTAGTCACTTGGGAAGTTATTAAGGTGCGTACAACCGATTCTTATATTGAAGCACTACTTTGTTATAGTTTTAAACTAATATCTTCGGCACCTAGCACTGAAGTATCTAATGCTATTAGCTTCAAGTCTATTTTTGAATTTGAATTTCGCTATTAGTGCCTGATTTTATGGTATTCATATTCAATATATATAGAATCTTATACTTTCTCAATCAAAGGAAAAGAAATTATAGACTTATACTTTCTTTTTGTACCGAAAATGAATAAGCTTAACTAGCAATCATTCATCAAAGTCACCTGATTGTTCAAATTGATAGTTAAGCTTTTTACCGTTTCTTTTTCCTTCTCTTACCTTCTTAAGACATGACCCTATTGCTTTCCTTATCTTAGAGTGCAATTGTATACCCAAAAGTCGGTCAATTGATGTTACCATTTTCTTTTCTTTTATTTAAATGAGATACATATAACTTGTTATTTTCGCTTTTGCTTCAACGGATGCCAAGTTTATGTGCATGAGTATGTCGATCCAAAGAGGCTATGGTGTATATTTTTTAGCTTAAACATATTCGTTTCACTTGGGAAGTTGCTATGGTGCGCACAATGATTATCCTATTGAAGCACTACTTTGTCATAATTTTGAACAAACGTTATTAAGTAGCTCTAGGTCTATTCTTAATTAGCCCCTAACACCGAAATATCTAACGTTATTAATTAGCTCTAGGTCTATTCTTAAATTTGAGTTTAGCATGATTTGCAAATACATGAAAAAAGATTCACATCTCTCATTTTGACAACAAATGTGTTGGAATTTTTCGTTCAAGCAACATTGAGGAGTCTTCGTATATTTGAAAAATGGTATTTAGTTTTTTTAGAATATTTTTAGAACTGCAATTCATATATAACCCGTCGGTATGGAGAATCGAACTCGGGACCTCGAGGCCCCTTGCCATCTCCACCACCCCTTGGGGTTGAAAAATGGTATTTAGTTAAGTATCATTATATTCTAAATAGTTAAAATGCTGAAAAATCAAGTTAATGCATGTTCTTTTATTTAAAAAAAAAACATAGAAATAAAAAAAATATAATAATCAAACAAAGTGCGAACCAGCAAGAACCATTATAATGAGTGCCTTCATGGTGTTCATGTTGGTAGGTGGATGGCAGGAAATAATACACAAATTCATGTTATGCAGACGTGATACTTCAATGAACTAAAAGTTGTTTAAACATCTTCAAGAAATCTAAGTCACAAATATCATCAATCTCATTCAAGATTTCATGCATCTTTTCAACTCAATATATGTTCAGGGGTGTGAATTTCCTAAAATGGGTGTGAACCTAACCTTATCCACAAGTTTAGGTGATCTTGATATGAATACGAAAACATCCTTTACCAGATTCCAATACACAAGAAGTTGCATTAGGATAGAAAGGACTAGGAAAATCAACGTGTTAGTGAAGATTAAAAACATACTTACCTTGAAGGTGGTTTTAGATAGATTGATATGATCTATATATTACACAGTTCACGTTAATACATTGTAATTGTCTTAATTAGTGGGATAATTCAGTGAAGAAATTTTTGTCTCTGATTATAATCTTTTATCATGTATATATGCATTATCTTTATGAAACTCATCCTCTTCGTTTGTTCTTCGAAACGTAATTATGCTAAAGTATATCATTGACGAGAAAAGTGAATTGCATCCCAACCTGTGTATTTGCACGGTTCCATGAAAGAGATTATAATATTACTAATAATTAGGCTTATCATGCTATTTTCCCTTCTCTTTGAACAAATTATTTGCACAACTCTCTAAGTTTCAAAGTTATGCAGGAAGCCGTTTACGCATTTTTCGAGTTTTAAGTTACTTCTGTCAACCTTGCATTCATTTTAATGATAAAAATGCCCAAACGTTGACCACATGATCTATAAACAATAAAAAGCAGGGGTATAATTGAAACAATACCAGAAAAAGACCACACTTTAAAATAATAATACGTGAGGTATCTTATTGTATTAACTCATTCACAAATGTTTAACCAAACCCGCAGCATCAAACCCTATGTCATCAGCATCAGGCGTACCTAACACCGCCACCATAATTATCCCAACACGATCGCCTTGGCAACCATGCATTATCTGCACCAACTAAGCTCCCAATGCTGAACCAGATTGCATCCGATTGTAGTAATTGATTCTTCATTAGGTGAATCAAGACTCAATTCCAGAGCATGAGGTCCAATAGGGAAACTACAATTAGGCGAGCAAAAAGGCAAAAGGTTTTAAACAAGTATAGTGGGTTGGAGTCTTTAATCCAGATTTGTGGCCTTATGTGGTTGTTGTCGCTTGCCACTACCAAAAGACTAGGAACTTAGGTGTCGGGGAGGTAATGACTAGAAACCAGAAAAATATAAGCACAGAGGGAAAGTATTGTGGTGTGGGAAACGGGGATGATGCGATAGTGGTGGTGGTGGTGGGTTTGTTGGGTTGGTAGCTATCCCAGGTAGTAAGGGGTTCAATGGGGGTGGTGATGATGAAGGTGTATTAGAGGGGTGATTGTGGTGGTTACAGGTAATGATGGTGGTCGTGGGATCAATGGGGGCAATAGTTGGTGTTGGATTTGACTGATTATGGTGGCTACGAACGTGGTGATGTGATTGCTCGATCATGTTTGCGAGTAGCGATTGGGCGCGATTGTTCGAGGGTCTTAAGAGGATGGTGGGGACTGTACAAGTTCTAGTGGGGTGGCCTTAACTGATGGGTTTTTTTTTTTGGGTGATGCGTGGGCTTGGTTGACAATGTTTAGTGGTGGTCATGCAGTGCGTCAGGTTGTTATAGGGTGGATTTGGTTGATGGTATTTTTGGGTGTCAATGGTTGGGCTTGGTTAATGGTGTGTACGGGTGTTGATGGGTTGGGTTTGGTTGACATTGTCTATTGGATGGTAATGGGTTTGATTGATGGTGTTGATATCGTGTTTACGGGTTTGGTTGATGAGCGTGGCGACGTCTGGCGAATTATTACACTTAGCAATGTTGATATTTAATAAAAAAAATTCCCGAAAGTGGGGAATATTTTGGCTAAAATTTCTTAATTGTGCTTCCACATAAGCCCTTTGTATTTTATCACATATAAAGCACAGGGCTGTTTTGCTGGTTAAATGGTCAGTATACTGACAGGATTACTTCTTAAATTAGTAAAACTTAAGAAACGGCTTTAATATGTAGAGTGATTGATAACTAGTTAATTCAAAGAACATTGGCATGATAAGCCTAACAAGTATATTGTGCTACATTCTCCTTTTCGTGAATTTGTTGTTAAAGACGTTTTGTAACTAGCGGTAGATTTTGCATACAGTTACCAAAATAGTCATCGATCATTATTCAGCACTTTGCAGCCATAGGTTGCATATTGTTCCATAGTAAAGGGTTCACAAATTAATTATGACATCTACATATAGTGGTCGAGATACAAATATCAACACACAGCTTTTCTCTATCTAAGAAAACAAAATGAGTATATCCTATGTATTTAGCAACAAAAAAAATTTACTATTTTTCTTGTATCTTCGACAATAATTAAAGTGTTAGATGTATATGATCTTGGAAAAACAAAAGTTGATTACATATCCGTACCTGTTAAGTGGTTTCTATCAAGATATAGCTCCTCAAGCATAGTTAAATTCCCAATCTCTCTTGGTATATATCCAGTAAATTTGTTTTGAGACAACACCAGTGATTGAAGCTTTGGGATGTTGCATAATGTTGATGGAATGCCGCCGGTTAGTTGGTTTTTGGCAATGATAAGGCGATTCAAGTTTTGAAGATTACCAATGTCTAGTGGAATGTTCCCTTGTAGATGATTTTCATACAAATTGATGTACTCAAGCTTTGATAACTTACATAGAGAAGGCGGGATAGTGCCTGCAGCAAAGGTAAAAAATATAGTAATTAAGCTCGCGAGGCCATTTTTCAACTGTAAAAATGAGATTATAACAGCTGTAAGTTGTAACGAAAATAGTTTTTAGTTCTAGATTTGGTAGCCAAAAGGATAAAAACAGAAAGCCTTTTAAATATCTTGAACCCTGACATTTCAAGCACAAATTTCAACCTTGGGCACCAAAACCCACATCCATTGAGAACAAAAGATATGTCACAGTTGATCAAAAAGTACAACTCTTAAGCATCAAAAAGTGAAAGCTTTAAGAGTTATGGGTTTGAGGTTATTTCCCACCCAGCATAAATGTCAGGATTTAAAGACTGAATCCGAAAGTCAAGAATCAAATTGTTTTAAATTGCAATTAGGCCAAAAGAGATTACAATAAGCGAAAGTCATACCAGTCAAGTAGTTATTACTCAGATACAACTCTTTAAGCAACTTTAGGTCCCCAATCTCTCTTGGTATCGGTCCAGTGAATTGGTTGTACGATAATAACAGCCCCTGAAGCTTTGAACATTTGCCAAGACTCGATGGAATTTGCCCATTTAACTCATTGCCAAAAAGGCTAAGATATTCTAGATTGAGGGAATTGCCAACCACTTCTGAAATCCTTCCTTGTAGAGAATTATTCATTAAACTGACCCTCTTAAGCTTTGAGATATTCCATAATGATGGTGGAATGGTGCCCGTAAAGCTGTTATTTACAAGAAAGAGGCGTTCAAGGTTAGGCAACTCATCCAGCCACACGGGAAGCCTTCCGCTGAAGTCATTGAAACTCAAGTTGATATATTTGATCCGGCGCAAATGAGCCATCTCCTTGGGGATACCGCCAGAGAAGCTGTTGTTGCTGAGATCAAGAGAAACGAGAAAGGAGAGATTTCCGATGCCTGGGGCAATGGTGCCCAATAGCCCCATGTTTGATAGGTGCAAGGCGGCAACCCTTTCATGGCTATTACAAAGGACTCCAGTCCAGTTACAAACATGTGTGACAGAGGAGGACCAGCTGGTAATTGGGGCTTTTAAGGAGAGAAGTGCATGTTCATCGGTGGTGATGTTGGTCACCGCGCTTACCGCCGAGAAACCTAGGATTAGAGCCAAAAATACTACTGCTGCCATAGCAATTGGGAAGCAAGGAATCTCACCCGAAGGCAGTAAGATGTCAGGCCTGGCAAAGCATTCTAAGTTCAGTTATATCTTTAAAAGGAAGTACGTTGACTCAAGTCCTACCCTTACAAAGGGCCAAAGACTATGACTCAAGTCCTGGTAGACTTGCATTATAAGTCCTGGTATGACTTGACAACTCTTTTATTCTGTGACCTCTTGTGTGGAAAATGTATTACAGGGTGTACTGTTCTTTTGCCCAAGTCCTTAATTATTTGCTGGAATAAGCTCACCATAGCAACAGGCTGCTTAGCTTGGCACTCTTGCAGAAGTGTAAAAAAAGAGGACAATGGTGCAGAAGGTCTAACGCTCCTACAACGGTTTAACACCATGCAATATTTATTCAAACCAACATTGGCCTATCACCTCCAACGTAAACCCCTTTAGTTACGTACTTACCAAAAAATGACTGGATGGTGACGTTACCAACGCTATCTACACGCAGGGGCAAACCTATACGGCCCTGCACTAGATAATCTCAGCAGACCGGTAATGGGAGAATAAATTCTTTTATTTGGTACTTTGTAAAAGAAACGTGGAACGGCCGCACGGGCTTTTTATGTTTTCTGGGACATTTTACTCCTGAATTTTGCGCTCACTGCAGGCTCATCTTTTGAAGTTTACTAAACCATGTGTGAAGCCGTGACTTCTAAAGATGATGTAGCTTTGATTAATTTTCTTATAGTCATGCAAAGAAAAGACTGTTTGGGCCGATACACATAGAAGTCGTTGCAGCATTGAAATTTATTTTTGGTTGAGGGATGGGCTTCCTCGAAACGTTTCTCGGAAACTTAAGTGTACTTGGGTGTTGCCATTGCTTTGTAACGAATGCATATGGCTTGACCATTAGCAAAAGAAAGGCCTCCAATCAGTCCATTTTTACACACACTGATAGGTCCCTACGTTCTTATGGACAGCTATGTTCACATTGATTTCTAACTTATAATTCGGAGAAACACCTCTTTTGTCTTGGCTTAGAATTTGCTAGGAAAGTTAATTTCGGTAATTGTCAAAAGTTAAGTACGACTACATAATCTGTCCTGGAGGTTACTCTAAAGAATCTTGGGTAACACAAAAAAGAAAGAAAATTTTTTGACCTATTATTACCGATCTCTTTGAGAATTTTGCTGTCGATGTTGTAGCTAAATACATCAATTCTTAAATACGTGTGGAGATGTTCCCGAGTATGATATACTCGGTGCGCTACCATCAAAATGGATTGCCACCAGCCAGCATAAATATCAACTTTTTGCAGTTCACTCTAGTAGATGATAAAGTTCAATCTTGAGGTTGAATGTTCATAAGTGAAAATGTTTGTTGTCCCAAGTTTCCAAGTGTTGGGGTAATCGGAGGACATCTTGAGGAGAGTGGAAGCATTCAAGATAGCATATGGAAAAGTTCCACTGACCTCATTATTTGATCCTGTATTCAATATGGCTCGTCGGTATGGAGAATTGAACTCGGGGCCTCGAGGTCATTCCTCGAGGCCCTTTGCCACTTCCACCACCCCTTGGGGTTCAGGAGTTCATTTCTTGTATATGCACTTCATTGTGATTTATAAGTTAGATCATGCTTTACAGGCATTATTTTGGAATTGTGGTTTTGAATTTTTTTGTCGTCAGTGAAGAAAGTGAGATATTATTGATTGTTAGGCCACTCATCCCCAAAGTTAGGTGAAGGCAAGACTTGCGCGTAGACTTACTCCTGGTAGACTTGCATTATGAACCACAGTCTATATATTAAGACTCATTTTGGTTTACTTAATTATTTATAGTGAATCTATGAAGAAGAAAGAGAAAAAAAAATAAGAAGATTAAAAAATTGATAATTTTACTTCAAAACTGAACTAAAAACTTTATTGAACCAATCAATTTTAGAGTAAATTAATTTTTGAATAAAACAAAGAAAAAAAAGCCGCATTAGGGCCTTACTAATGAGTAATAAGAAAAGTAATAATGTCTTGCAAATATTAAACAACCTTGCAATAAAAGAAAATAGTGTAAATAAGTAGTAACTTTAAACGTCAATATGACACGTACGTAATGTGCATCTTTCTTCAGCAAAGCAAAAATTAACTGATAGCACATCACATTAGGTAATTATAAATTCAATATAGTTGCTTACGGGTTAAATTATTGTTCAAACTTGCCCCTAGAAGTCTCTATGTCCTTGCGTTTGAGCTTGTTTGGTCATTTAATATTAAATTTGGGAGGTTGAAATGTTTATTAGCTGCTTATGAATGAAATATATATATTTCAGAATGGAATTTTTTTTTAAAAAGAAAGCAAAGTTGGAAGAATCATCGCACTCGAATAAGAGTGTAGAAATCAAGATAGTATTCAACAGTTTCTGATTCCAACAATAACGGACAAGGCTCTTATTTGGAAGTACGTTGACTCAAGTCCTACCCTTACAAAGGGCCAAAGACTATGACTCAAGTCCTGGTAGACTTGCATTATAAGTCCTGGTATGACTTGACAACTCTTTTATTCTGTGACCTCTTGTGTGGAAAATGTATTACAGGGTGTACTGTTCTTTTGCCCAAGTCCTTAATTATTTGCTGGATTAAGCTCACCATAGCAACAGGCTGCTTAGCTTGGCACTCTTGCAAGTGTAAAAAAAGAGGACAATGGTGCAGAAGGTCTAACGCTCCTACTTATTGGGCTCAACGGTTTAACACCATGCAATATTTATTCAAACCAACATTGGCCTATCACCTCCAACGTAAACCCCTTTAGTTACGTAGTTACCAAAAAATGACTGGATGGTGACGTTACCAACGCTATCTACAAGCAGGCCAGGGCAAACCTATACGGCCCTGCACTAGATAATCTCAGCAGACCGGAAATGGAAGAAGAAATTCTTTTATTTGGTACTTTGTAAAAGAAAAGTGGAACGTCCTCACGTTCTTTTTATGTTTTCTGAGACATTTTACTCCTAAATTTTGCCCTCACTGCAGGCTCACCTTTTGAAGTTTACTAAACCGTGATGGAAGCCGCGACTTCTAAAGATGATGTACCTTTGAGTAATTTTCTTATAGTCATGCAAAGAAGAGACTGTTTGGGCCGATACACATAGAAGTCGTTGCAGCATTGGAGCTTATTTTTGCTTGAGAGATGAGCTTTCTCAAAACATTTCTCGGAAACTTAAGTGTACTTGGGTGTTGCCATTGCTTTGTAACGAATGCATATGGCTTGACCATTAGCAAAAGAAAGGCCTCCAATCAGTCCATTTTTACACACACGGATAGGTCCCTACATTCTTATGGACAACTATGTTCACATTGATTTCTAACTTATAATTCGGAGAAACACCTCTTTTGTCTTGGCTTAGAATTTGCTAGGAAAGTTAATTTCAGTAATTGTCAAAAGTTAAGTACGACTACATAATCTGTCCTGGAGGTTACTCTAAAGAATCTTGGGTAGCACAAAAAAGAAAGAAATTTTTTTGACCTATTATTACCGATCTCTTTGAGAATTTTGCCGTTGATGTTGTAGCTAAATGCATCAATTCTTAAATACGTGTGGAGATGTTCCCGAGTATGATATACTCGGTGCGCTACCATCAAAATGGATTGCCACCGGCCAGCATAAATATCAACTTTCTGCAGTTCACTCTAGTAGATGATAAAGTTCAATCTTGAGGTTGAATGTTCATAAGTGAAAATGTTTGTTGTCCCAAGTTTCCTGCTTCCAGGAGTTAAATTTATTTATTAATTTTTTTTGTAATGTTTAGAATTGCAATTCAATATGACCCGTCGGTATGGGGAATCGAACTCGAGACCTCGAGGCCCTTTGCCACTTCCACCACCCCTTGGGGTTCAGGAGTTCATTTCTTGTATATGCACTTCATGGTGATTTATGAGTTAGATCATGCTTTAAAGGCATTATTTTGGAATTGTGGTTTTGATTTTTTTTGTCGTCAATGAAGAAAGTGAGATATTATTGATTGTTAGGCCACTCATCTGCAAAGTTAGGTGAAGGCAAGACTTGCGTAGACTTACTCCCGGTAGACTTGCATTATGAACCAGTCTATATATTCAGACTCGTTTTGGTTTACTTAATTATTTATAGTCAATCTATGAAGAAGAAAGAGAAAAAAAAATAAGAAGATTAAAAAATTGATAATTTTACTTCAAAACTGAACTAAAAACTCTATTGAACCAATCAATTTTAGAGTAAATTAATTTTTGAATAAAACAAAGAAAAGAAAAGCCGCATTAGGGCCTTACTAATGAGTAATAAGAAAAGTAATAATGTCTTGCAAATATTAAACAACCTTGCAATAAAAGAAAATAGTGCAAATAAACAGTAACTTTAAACGTCAATATGGCACAGACGTAATGTGCATCTTTCTTAAGTAAAGCAAAAATTAACTGATAGCACATCACATTAGGTAATTATAAATTCAATATAGTTGCTTACGGGTTAAGTTACTGTTCAAACTTGCCCCTAGAATTCTTTAAGTCCTTGAGTTTAAGCTTGTTTGGTCATTTAATATTAATTTTGGGAGGTTGAAATGTTTATTAGCCGCTTATGAATGAAATATATATATATATATATATATATATATATATATATCCATCGATAGCACTAGCAAGTTGCTAGCGCTGTTTGGCGGTCCGCTACATAATGTAGCGGACGGTGAAAAAATTTGCTGTTGTTACACGCGATCTGGCCGTCCATTCTCGCCCGTGGACGGCCAGATCACGCTAACAACTTGGGTTAAGTTGCTAGCACTATCATTTTATATATATATATATATATATATATATATATATATATATATATATATATATATATATATAGGGAGCTGATCCGTTGATAGCGCTAGCAAAATAGGATACGTTGCAAACGCGATCTGGCCATCCACGGGCGATCTGTGGACGATCTAGATATTTTTTTTTACGTTTTTTTAATGTAGCGGATAATTTTTTGACAAAAATACCCTCTAGTTTGAGGCAGTGCCCATCCGCTACATAATGTAGCGGACTATTGAAACACTACTTTTCTGACTTTTTTCTCTTTTTCTCTGTCCTTTTCTTTCTTCTTTCTTTAATGTTCTGACACACACTCTGTCTCCCATCAATTTTCTCATTATCTGTCTGTCTCCCTTTCTTTCTCTCTTTAATGTCTTTTCTTTCGAGCTCTTTCTAGCTTTTCACAGAGATAATGACTTTTTTCTCTTTTTCTCTGTCCTATACACACTCTCTCTCCCATCAATTTTCTCACTATCTCTCTGTCTCCCTTTCTTTCTCTCTCTTTAATGTGCTTTCTTTCTAGCTTTTCACAGAGATAAGAACTACGGATGAAACCGGTTACATCACGCCAAAGGGGCAAAGAATATTGCCGAGTGGGGGGTATTAGTGCTGATGGACCTCCAACGACGCTTAGCATCACCGGTGTGGACCATATGGCCTTTCTACATGCAAATATTACCCGGGATAACACCAAGTTCTTGAATGGAGCATTAGTGGGAGAAAGGGATGTGTTTCAGGTTGATCAAGGCCTTGGCATTGGCATGAAGTTTCCGTTCTTCAATCGACACCAGCTGGCAATTACACGCTTTATTCCATTGTTGCAAGTGGAGGAAGGCGCTGGCAAAGCAGCCCCGCCAGTTTTAGTACTTCACGGTAACTATTGTCCGCTACATAATGTAGCGGATGGACTTAAAAAAAAAAAAAAAAAAAAAGATCTGGACCGTCCACAGATCGCCCGTGGACGGCCAGACCAGATCGCGTTTGCAACTTATCCTATTTTGCTAGCGCTATCAACGGATCAGCTCCCTATATATATATATATATATATATATATATATATAAGTTTTGAACATTTTTTGCAATTTTTCTTTTCTTGTTTTTCCTCTCCCCGTCGACACACTCTTTCTCTCTCTCCCTCTCCCTCTCCCTCTCATTCATGAAATTTGCCTTGCGTCATCTCAAAATACGCCACAATACAGAGACTCAACACTGCCATTCTCCATCTTCAACCCATCCGTTCCCCCCTTCCCCAAATCGCCGGCGTCAATCTCATGAGAGGATCAGATTTCAAAACAGAGAAAGAGATGGGAGATCCTTGGTCCTTCAATTAACTTAAACAACAAATTTCTGAGTAATTTAATTATATAATTTTCGAATCTGATGTGGTTTGTTCAGATTTAACCTTGTTGGTTGATGATTGTTAGTGATAAGTGGTTGCCGGAATGAGGGGTTCAGAAGGTCGCGGAAAAGTTAGGAGGGTAACGTTGGTGGTGAAGTGAGGTGGGTCCTGGGTGGTTCGTGGTGGTGAAGTGAGGTGGTTCCTGGGTGGTTCGTGGTGGTGATGGTGGGTGAAAACGGTTCAAAGTGGTGGGGTGGTTTTGCACGACAGTATAGTCTGGTATGTGGTCGTCGGTGGTTGTGAAATTGTTCCTGCCGATCTGTTGTGCTGCGGGGGAGAAATTGTCGGCGGTGGTAGGTCTCTGTTGCGGCGGTTGTCTGGGATGGTAGGGATGGTGGTCGCCGGCGACGCGATGGGGTGAATGTGTGGTGTGGCCGTGTTTCCAGATCTGACAATGAGAGACTGTTACGGGGAGAGAAAAATATAGGAAAAAGAAAATCAATCAACATTAATCAAAACTACGTAGTTTTAGGCGCTAGCCTTAGGCAAGTTGCCTAAGGCTAGTAACATATTCGTCTTCCCCTCTCTCTCTCTCTCTATATATATATAATTTATTTTCCTCAAAATCTAAGGGGGTACATTAGCCCCCCTCGTACAAGTGTGGCTCTGCCCCTGATGCAAATGATCAAGCAATGGGTTTATTACAGAACACTGAGCTGGAAGAAAAGTCATGCAACAGCTCAAAATATGGAGATCTGTCAAGCATGGAATTTAGATACATATAGTACTCTTAGTATAAAGTACATTATGTAAAGTAGAGATCAGAGAACTATATGTATATAGATTGAAAACGTTTTTGTATATATTTGAGCTTAATGAATACAAAGGACTTTGACCAAAAAAAAAAACAAAGACTATTGAAATGTCTCGTGAATGATCCTACTTCTAATATTCGATTATGTGCCAAAGAAAGAGTACATTTCTTGGAATCTAGATAAAGGTTTCTTAGAGGCGTGTGTTCAAGTTCAGGTCCTGTAGATGACAAAGCTAATAGCTGATTGATTTGCGCTCAAGGACAATGTGTTCAAGTTCTGTAATTGACAAAGCTTAACAGACATGTACGCTTAAAATTGATCCAAACGAGTTCTGAGAGTTTTGACATGAGATGGGCGACAGATTAAGCCCCAGGAAATTGACAAGTAAGTTGTCATCTCTGTTAATTAGAACCTCAAGGTTCAGCTATTTAACCTTGGCGACTGATGTACAGCTAATGCCAATAAACATAGGGTGGGTATCTTGGACCGCCATCTTCTGCTGCACACCAGTGGACCTCTTAACGTCTTTAGTGGTTTTAAAATGTCACCCTAAGAGGCTCAAACGCTTGCAGCAACACCTAAAGTTACTGGTCAGCAGGGCTTTGTTTTTGTCTATTAGTAATGCAATTTAAGATCTTGTCAAACCAGATACAATTTGGTGGCTTGATATGCTCAGAAGATCTTTTCGTCTATGGTAGTAGAATAAGGGACAAAAGAGGAATCTACTACCAAACGGTCTAGATACAATTTGGTGCCTTAATTTGCTCGGACCTCGGAAGTCTCACTTTACTAATCAGATGATCAAACTTTTATTGACCGCTTTGCAGCATTAACTTCCACAAGTATCGACCAACGTGCTAAAGAAGTTTACAAGCACGGCAATGCATTAAAATTTTAGCTGTTAACATCATTCTCTGACTTCTGATAGTTTAAGATTGCGAGGAAGGAAGTTTCTTTCTGTTCAACAATTTCAGTATGAAGGAATTTAGGCAACTTTGAACTGTGCTGCATATAAATCGTGATCTTTCAAGCACATATAAATCCTGATCTTTCACATTACTTTATAATCCTTTTACTTCTTATTTTGCTTTGAGTATGGTAAGTTTGAGTAAGCCTGTTACAAATCTGGAGGTGAGCTTAATGTGACTACAACACTTCCATAAATTGAGGTCTGTAACTGCCTTCTGATTTTCTTACGAATACAAGAAAGGCACAAAAGGGACGGTCATGATGTTCGTTGCCTCATCTTTAACTCTGTGAGTTGTAGCCCTTTTTTCTTTCTCCCTTTTCCTCCATCCCTGTGCATCGAAGTCATCAAATCTTAAGAGTTTTTCTTCTGTCATTTTTCTTGTTTGTGCTCATAACTATGCCAACTAATCATTGTATAGTTTCAAACAAAATGGCTAGAGTCCTTGGCCTTTCTCAATTTGAATGCTGGCATGATCTCTGAAGGTGATAACTTTTTATCCCATAAGTAGTGGTACTTCATGCACCGGTGTTTATAACACAATAATGCAATAGCAATGATTCCTCACGGAGAAGAAGTGAAACAAAGTCCAGCAATGAAGCTGGATGAGAAACTTACAGCCAAATTAAAACATACTGGAAAGGAAAAATGCAAGAACCATGCGGCACAATGATTGTATGGAGACTGGTAGCCGTCCTGGTGTCTTCTGGAGACTGATTTAAATCGTTACCTAGCTTAATCTGATGCACCATTGTTACTTTTATCTAGCAGCTCCCTTCAAGATAATTACCTTTGATTTTCTTTAGTGTTGCTAGGACATCTGTCATGTTGATTCTTTGCTCCGGTGATTCAGCAGCGCAGTCCAAAGCCAACTTCAATATGGACAATACACAGTCCACCTCTGCCAATGAATTTTTTCCGTCTCGCCTTAGCAAATTCTTATCGAGTACCTGAATTACCGCACTTGGAAGCGACTCCTTCACCCAGATCTTTAGGCTCATTTATCCCTCAAACATTTCATCAGTGAGCTTCTTCCTAGTAAATGTCTCCATCAGTATTATTTCGTAGCTGTAAACATCACAGCTTGTGGATACTGATCCTCCCAACCCATATTCTGCATATGACAACTTATCAAAGGAATGAAGAGGATAAGAAAAAAATGCAATAGAACTGGGAATCGAAGTCTAGCTAATTTTTCTTTGAGTTAATGAAATTGAGAAACAAAGTGTATCACATCACCTGGTGCTATATATCCAATGGTGCCAAGGGTCATAGTATGTGCCACAGGCTCTTCCTCGTCTAAGAGCTTTGTAATTCCAAAGTCACTCAAGTGCCCAATCATATATTCGTCGAGCAAGATATTGCTAGGCTTCATGTCACAGTGAACTATAGGTGGTGCACAACCATGATGAAGATAGTCTAGTGCGCAAGCCAGATCAATCATAATGTCCAACCTTTGCGTTATATCTAGGGCACAACTGTGAGAATGCAACCATTTCTCCAAGCTCACATTGGGCATATATTCAAGTATTAAGGCTTTGAACTCAGGGTTGGAGCAACTTGTAACGATTTTGATAAGATTTCTATGGCGAACATTGCGGATTGTGTCACATTCCACATGAAAACTTTTAAGGGCTCTTTCTTGTTGCAATTTGAATACCTTTATGGCGACAACCATCCCATCAGAAAGTATCCCTTTGTATACTGATCCAAAACTTCCATTACCAAGTAAATTGCTTTCCTCAAACCCTTTAGTTGCTTCTAGAATTTCTTGGTAAGTGATTCTACGATGTTCAACCACTGGTTGTAGATCAATTTCTATGGGAGGTCTCTTGCTCTTTCGGCATCTTATCCACAAAAGTACATACATCAAGACAAGCGCAACCAATGAAATTACAGATGAAACAGATATAATCACCACCTTTCGAAGTGTCTTCAATCGATCAACAAAATTGGTTTTGCATGGACGAACACCAAATTGAGTCGTACCACATAGAGCTTCATTTGGCAGGAAAGATTGGCTTATAAAGTTTTTGAACGGTCCCCCACTTGGGATTTCTCCATGTAATTTATTGTAAGACACATTGAAGTGCTTGAGATACATGAGTTTATCTAAAGACTTGGGAATTAAGCCCGAGAGGTTGTTTCGAGACAAGTCCAAGCTTTCTAGGCTCACTAAAGATCGAAATGTCTCCAGAATAGTCCCCACTAAATGATTATGTTCCAAAGAAAGTCTGACCAAATTCTGCAGATCTCCAATGCTGCCAGGGATATCGCCAGAGAAGTTATTTTAAGATGGGAAAATTGCAGAAACCACCCTCGTGGTTTGTGTAATACCCCGAATCTTGATTTTATGCCTAGCTGATTAGTTCATATTTAGTGACGATTATGAACGTAACATTTAGCGTTGATGTGCATAATTAAGATTTTATCGACAACAATTAGCAGCGGTTTTATGCTTAGCATCGATATTTGTTATTAGAGTGATTTTTAGCGATGATTAGTGAATCGGGGTTAGTTATAAAACTACATTTAAATTGGAGTCTCTAGCTACGATTATTGCCAGCGGTATTGATTGTGACTTTTAGTGACAATGTATAATGCTCCTAAGTTGCAAATTAATGAGGTTGGAAGAATGTAATGCCCGGAATGTTTTATTGGTCGATGAAAATTTTATTTTAACCTTAATATAAGATTATTGTGATCTTTTAAGAGGAATGTGGGTGAGATTAGAACACTAGCTAAGTGTGGGGGGTCTTTAGAATTATTCTAACCTAGGGCAACCATATATAAAGGAAGTTTTAAGAGGGCAGCCGTCCTAGCAAATCTGCCACCCCCTTTACGCGAAGTCCAGAGAGGGAGAGAGAGAGAAGGAACAAGGCTAAGCAAGGGAAAATTCAAGGTAATGAAATCCATTAACTCTCTCTTTAGTTTGGCCACGAATTTGGACATTTTATATGTATATTTGGTGTGGAATTGATAGCTTTTGGTAGTATTTGAGAACAATGCGGCTATAGAGCAGATTAAGAGTGGATTAGGGTTTTTGACATATCTCCTTTATTTCAAATCCGATTAAGATGATTTTACCCTTTCTGAAAACGTCATTGTGTTTTCTTCAACTCTTTAGTTTTGAGTTTTCTCAGAATCCCACGTTTGCACATTGAAAATCGATCTTAGAGTCAATTTACTGTAGAAATCCAGAACTTTTGGTTGCTGGCAGCCACTTCGATTTATAATATAAAATTATTTACTCATGATATTTTTGGGAAATTTATATTTCTAGAAACATCAGAAAGTCATCTTCAACTTTTTAGTTTATGTTTTTCTGAGATTCATAGTATTTCTGCTCCAAAATAATCATTGAACAAAACTGATATGCACAGAGATGTGCTGTTTTGATCAACCACTTCGATTTACTGTAGAGAAGTCATCAATCATTGGATTTTTCTGATATTTATATTTCTGAAAACCTTAGAAATTCTACTTTAATGTTCTAGTTTTGAGTTTTCTAAGATTCATCATTTTTATTCCTCAAAATGGCCAATCTACAAAACTAGGGTTTGCTGAAAAATGCTGTTTTCAGAATTATAGATTAGTACATTGCCCAAGACTTTTTCAGCCACTTCTAAGAATATTTGGGCAAAGTACAAAACTAAAACTACCCTTATTTTTGTAAATACTTTGATTTAGAAATTTATGAGATTTTTCTAGGCACGCGAAAGGTCTGAAACGACCTTATTTTGAAAATAAGATTTTGAATTGTTTGATATAGCAAACAAAATTATTTTTAGTTGGGAATTTTACAGTGGTCTAAAGACACTGAGAGGCTTAAGTTTCTAGAATTTCGTGGCATTCTGGTGCCGTTTGATATATATTTGGATCATTACCATTAACATTCCATTTAACGAGCAGTTTAGGGATTCGAGCGAAAAATCGCCGGAACAATCATTCTTATTCGAAATATCCATCAATTGTTTTAAAAGGACCTTATTAGGTTATATCCAGGTGGATGAGGTACTTTAGGAATTGGGGGCACATAGGTAATTATCCATAAGTCGAGGGACGGTTGGGTAAAATTTTACTCATCTAAAAGAAAACTAATACCTAATACTTAGGTGTGCTCGAGCGTTAATGAATGACATTTGTATGAATTGTTATTTAGGTTTTGATAGTCAAGAGTTAGGGCCGGCATTTGAGCAAATACCTGAAGCGGATTTTGAGCGAGGTAAGTACTCCTGCCATATTCCTCCGTATACCCTATTTTCCGTTTATGTATATGTATGAATGAATTGTTCAAATTATAAGTTTTAAAGCCTTTTACATGCTACTGTTTTTGTGTAAATTGTTTGATGAGAAAATGCATAAAAAAATGCCATGGAATGTTTTCTATGAGTAGTGTGTTAAAGTTGGCTTATGTTGAATGAGACGGTATTTCTAGCTCGGTTGTTGCGCCCCATATCCATGGGGGAAAGTTGGATTGTTGGGTCCTGGTCAACGGGACGATACGTTGACGCACAGTACTGTTGCTCGTGGTGCGCCATTGCGTCCACATATGTATCCCGGATGAAGGAGGGATTGTGTGCCCTAGTCAGGGGGGCGCATACCCTGACCAAATAATGTTAATCCCAGGTGGAGTAGGGATTGTGGGCCCTAGTCAGGGGGGAATGTACGCTGACCGCAACATACCTAAGTTATGATGAGAACTGTTATAGCTGTTAATAAGCCTACTTGATGTCATACTTCGTTTATGAGAATCTTGGATGCATTGCTTTCAAAAAGTCTATATATGTATAGTATCTCTTGTGAAAATGTTTACCAGCTTTAAATTGAAGAAAACCGTGGCATGTTTCATGTTTTACGAATCCCAAAACTATTTTAGGAATATGGTATGTGTACTTACTGGGCCCCAAGCTCATTCTTTTAAATATTTTTCAGGCGATGATCTAGATGGAACCGGCACTGATGAAGGCCACGAGGAATTACAGTAGCCGACTGCTAGAGGAGTCGTAGTCCTCTTAAATTATTTAATAAGTCTTTAGGTGGTATGCTAGTACTAAAGTTGTAATTTAAGATTTTTTTGGAGCTTAGATGTCCATCGGATTTAAAATGATCTATGTTATTTATTAAACAAATAATTTAATTAGAGATTTATTGAGAAATTTTAAGCATGATTTTAGAATTGTGTACAGGTTTTAGTGAGTAAGGCCTGGCAGAGCCCTAAGTTGGTTGGAGTCTATTGGGTCTGCGGCCGGTCACGTGCCTAGCTCGCGGCCCTGCCCGTGGGTTCGGGTCGTGACAGTTTGGGCCAGTTGCAAAAAGACCCTTGCGGTTACAAAAGTTGCAAGAAGACACCTGAGGTTTCATATGTGTTGCACCCGTCAAGAAACCCGTTTCTTTTAACAACATTTGGGGTAAACGCGCCTGGATGGCAAGTAGCATTGCCAAATAACCATTGGAAACCCGTTTTTGCCCTTGGATAGATCTCTTTGACCCACCCTTTTAATTACAATTAAATCAATTTCCATTTTTATTTTCAGATTGCATCAATTTCCATTTCCATTTTCATTAATTACAATTACTCTGGTGAATCAATTTGCGGCTTCCAAATTGTAGATCTAGGGTTTTTTTCATCACCACCGGCATCAACCTCACAACTTCACGCAAATCACCTCCGGCGCCCTCAGCGCCGTCCACCGCGACCTTCCCCAACGTCGCGCCGATATGGCCACAAAGCCGTCGCAAGGCTGCCGGAGCAGCATCAACAGCATCCCAAAAGAAAAAAAAATAGAGAGAGATAGAAGAGGCAATAGCGCCGCCGCTGCTCTATGGGTAAAAACCCTAGCAGTAGAGTCGCCGCCACCGCGCCGCCACCATGGCAGGCCCTCTAGCAATGCACGGCTGCCGCACCATCGCGGCTTCCCTCCAGAGCTGCATCACCATCGGCCGCTGTCCAGCTCCCGATTTGCTGGGTGGTTGCAGACAGGCGGTGGTGGTGAGTGAGCTTTGGTTTATGAGGGTGACGGCTAGGGGTTAGGTTTTGGTAGGATTTGAGAAGAAATTAGGGCTTTTTGTGGGAGAGATGTAAATGAGGTTGTTATATACAGGGGTATTTAAGTCAATTCGTTGATTCCGTAACGGTTCTTGACGGGTGCAACACATATGAAACCTCAGGTATCTTCTTGCAACTTTTGTAACCGTAAGGGTCTTTTTGCAACTGCCCCAAACCACGAGGGTGGTTTTTGCAATTTTCCCTTTTAAGATAGATCTAATAGCGTAACAACCTTCAAATTCCCAATTTCAGAAGGTAGGTTGCCATATAAAGAATTAAAGGACACCCTGAACGCCAATAGATCCTTAAGGTTTCCGAAGCTCGCCGGTATCCTAGAAAATAACTTGTTCGAACTTAGATTGATGTATCTTAAAGAACTGATGTTCCATAAGCATGCTGGCAACGAACCGGAGAGTTGGTTGGCCTCCAAGTATAAGTCACTCAAGTTAGGGAGTTGAGAAAGGTCATCTGGAATGGACCCTCGTAGCTTATTATAACCAACATATAGCCCTTGAAGCTTCTGCAACCCTTTGATGGTACTCAGAATAGATCCACTCAAGTCATTTTTATAGAGATTTAACCTAACCAAACCGCTTAAGTTACTAATCTCATTAGGAATAGTTCCCCTGATCCTACATCCTTCTGCAGAAAGCTCGTAAAGAGAAGCGGATAAATTTCCAACAGAAATTGGAAGGGTGCCAGTTATATGATTATAGCTAATCTCCAACGCTCTTAACTTCGTGCAATTTATTAAGGAAGTGATGAAACTCAGTTCTGGAGATGATGGTTCACTGATGAAATTATTCTCTGCAAGTCCAAGTATCTCCATGGTAAATTCACTATAAATTCTGGTCGGACTTGTTTTAGAATTAAAGCAAGCAGTTGCATGGTGGAAACTTGGTTGGTTCAATGGGCATACTCCCAAGTATTCCATAACTCTATGGATGCTGTGTAAAGGTGGTTTGAGAACCAAATCTAAACTCAAGGCATGGAATGTAATCCAAGATGACAGCTGTGTCTTATGCTTCAATCAACATGAGAGTGGATCATTTGTTTATTCAGTGCCCTTATGCTCAAGAGTTATGGAGATTGATTCTTGGAAAACTGCATTTTGGTGGTGCCTTGGACTTAATTCTTACGATATGCAGTGCAAAACTTTAGAGGCAAGAGCTTCAGGGCCAATCTGCAAGCACTCTATATCTGTTACAGTTTTACGGTCTGTGGAAGGAAAGGAATGTGAGAATTTTTTAGCAGCAGCAAACTACTCCTCAAGGCTGCCTATATGCTATACAACAGTGGGTGAGAATTCGAGTAAACAGCTGGAACAAAGTCTCCTCAACAGCCAGAAACCAAGATCTGTGTACAGCTTGGGGGATCAGAAGCACGGTGTTTACGGATTAGCTACAATTTTGTGATTATTTCTTCAGCTTTGTTTGATAACTGTACAGACTAGTATTGCTTTTGAATTCTTGAAGTGGTGGTGTAGTGTTGGTTGTATACATGTTTTGAGCTTGAATGGAATACAAGGACTTTTGACCACAAAACATTGTATACGTATGTGGCCATAGAGAAGTTCCCTATGGCAAAGCAATACATCCAATTTCCCCTTAAAGTAATGTATCCTTTAAGGGGAATTACTGTTTTCTTTAGTTTAGCTTTGATACTTTTAGCTTTCAGCTGTTTCAAGATTAGATACAAGCTTAACTCGCATTATATAACGCTTCCTAATGTAACCCTCATATAGTTTTTGTAAAATTAAAGAAACTTGAAAACAATAATATTTGCTTACCAGATACTAATATGTTCAATATATAGCTTTAAATCCTTTTAAATTATCAAATTTATAAATAAGTTTTATCATTACTGCAATTTTAATTAATAATAATTGTATAGTTAATTTTTGGTCGTGCGCGGCCACCCAAAAAATACCATCATTTTTTTATTTTATCAAAAGATTCAGAAAGCTATATATTATATTGATGAACCTTTAGATCCATTACAGTAAGCATTTACAAAAATAAAATAAATATGATTCAAGTGTTACATTATTTTTATTGTTTCAATTTCAATTACAACATCATTTTTTCTCTCTTAATGTTATTTTCATTTTTAGAGACATAAATTTTTATATTCATATTAAAGAGTGGTTTTCAGGATACATTAGTTAATGTTAAGTCATAATATGTTAGAGTTTTAGAATGCTCCGAATTAGTTTTTCAATTATATAAAACTTATTGATATGTAAATTAACTTATAAAAAACTAAGCACTCCATTTAAGAAAATATTTGAGACCTTTAGAGACACTTATAATATTTTTCATTTATTTCACATTGAAAACATAATCTGATGACATATCATATTTTTGCATCTTAAAGGTTCTAAGTAATTAAGAATAATTTGATTTAGTTGCACCTTTTTATCTTCTAATACGTATGTGATTTCTTTTCAAAATCTCATTTAAGTTTATGTAGCTACTTTGTTGATCATGCGGTCTTATCAAACCAAAAAAGTGTCCTATTATTTGATAAATGATTTTATATATTATGTAGATAATTTTTTGCAATGATTATGTTATGTGTGAATACATATAGATTTAGTAAAATATAGTAAATTTAAAATAACTGTAACATATAATTTTTATTCTAAATATCATATGTTATTTTTATTTTCTAGATACATGATTTCTTACCTTCTTATGAAAGAGTTAGTTTTAAGAACAAGATAGTCAAAGTCAAATCTTTCATATTTAGAGTTTTAGAAGCAATACTAAATAAACTTAAAAATAGGGATTACATCTAAAATAATATTTGTATACCTTTAGATACACTGACATATTTAGTATATAGCTTTAAATCCTTTTCAACTATCAGATGTACGAATAAGCTTTGTCGTTATTGCGATTTTAGTTAATAATAATCATACAGTTATTTGGTGGTCGTGTGGTTTCACCCAAAAAAAATTACGTCAAAATTTTATTGTACCAAAATGATTCTATAAACGATATATATTATACAGTGTTGATAAATCTTCACATTAATCATGGTAAGCATATATTAGAATACAATAAATATGAGTCAGTTTTAACATCATTTTCTTTTCTCTTCTAAGTCTAATATGTTATTTTCATTTTGTAGACGTATGAGTTTTTATGTTCATATTAGAAGGTGGTTTTAAGGATATAATAGTTAAAATTAAGTTATAATAATTTAATTCATTAATTATTTAAAATTTCAGAATGCTTAGAATTAATTTTTCAAATACATAAAGCTTACTGATACGAAAAAAAATTAACTTATCAGGAAATAAAGACCATATTAAAGATAATATTTGAGACCTTTAGATACAGTTATAATTTTATTTCACATTGGAAATATAATCTGATGACATTTCGTATATTTTTTTCATCTTAAAGATTTGATATGTTCTTAAATATAGTAATTAAGAATAATACATATATGATTTCTTTTCGAATTTTTTTTTTCTGCTTATATAACCAATTTGTTGATCCTGCTGTCTTATCAAAGAAAACAATTGTCCTATAATTTGATTATTGATTTTATATATTATATAGATAAAAAATTTCAATGATTATATTATGTGTAAATACATATACATTTAATCAATCATGATAAACCTAAATTAGTTGTAGCACAAATTTTTTTTCTAAATCTCATATGTTAATTTATTTTCTAGATGCATGATTGATTATCTTCACATTAAAGAGTTGGTTTTATAGACATGATACTCAAATTTAAATCCTAAAAGTTAGTAAATTTAAAGTTTTAGAAGCAACATTAAATAAACTTAAAAAATAAGGGTCACACTTTAACTATTATTTGCATACATTTATATACACTGACGTGTTTACTATATAGTTTTAAGTCCTTTTCAACTATCACATTTACTAATAAGTTTTACTATTAATATAATTTTACTTAATATCAATTATATGGTCATTTGTTGGTCGTATGGTCTCAACCAAAATAATAATAATAATAATAAGGTCAAATTTTTTATCGTGCCAAAAGGATTCTAAAGATGAATCAACTGTTACATCATTAAAAGATGAATCAATTGTTACATTATTTTTATTGTTTCAATCTCAAGTGTAACATCATTCCTTTTCTTTTATAAATTTAATATTTTATTTTCGTGTTTTAGAAATATGAATTTGTATATTCATATCAGAAAGTTGTTTTAAAGATACAATAATTAAAATTAAGTCCTAATAAGTTAGTTCATTAATTAATTAGAGTTTTAGAATGTTTAAAATTAGTTTTTAATTGTATAAGGCTTACTAATAGGAAAAAGTAACTTATCAATAAATAAGGACCCATTCAAGATAATATTGTTTTCATTTTTTAAATATATCAATTTTTATATTCACATTGGAGAGTGGTTTTGATGATACAATACTTAAAATTAAGTCCTAAAAAGTTAATCCATTAATTAGTCAGAGTTTCAGAACGTTCATATAATTATTTTTCCAATCATATAAGGCTTACTAATATAGAAATTAACTTATAAAGCAATAAGGACCCCATCCAAGATAGTATTTCAGGCCTTTAGTGACACTTATAAAATTAGTTAGAGTTTTCGAGTGTTTAGAATTAGCTCTTCAACTATATAAGGCTTACTAATATGAAAAATTAACTTATCGATAAATAAGGATCCCATTGAAGATAAAATTATTTTTGTTTTTTAGATATACATTTTTGTATTCATATTGAAGAGTGATTTTGAGGAAACAATACTCAAAATTAAGTCCTAATAAGTTAATTCGTTAATTAGTTAGAGTTTCATAACGTTTAGAATTGTTTTTCTAGTTATATAAGGCTTACTAATATAGAAATTAACTTATCATGAAATAAGGACTCCATCTACGATCGTATTTTAGAACGTTTACAATACTTATAATGGTTACAGTTTTATTTCATATTGAAAACATAATGTGATGATGTGTCATGTAAAGAAGATTTGTCTACGATGACATGTTGCGCAAAGAAGCTCTTGCTTCGCTTATCATATATTACTAGTTCAGTAACCCGGGCAAGGCCCGGGTGCGTTCTATTTAAACGCTATGAGTATGGTTGAGTTTTAACATATTTTGGTAGACTTAAGGTTGGGTATTTAAGTATCATGTCAATGATTTTGATAATTACAATTTATTCGTATTCGCATGAAGTGAACCATCGAGTTAAAAAATATATCACATTCATGCATTTCAAATATAAGCAGTATCATAATCAAGAAAAATTCAATGAACACATAATACCAAAATTATTTCATAATAATAAAGCATGATATAGTGTTTTAATATTAGTAAAATTCAGAAGTTCAATATAAAATATACAAAAAGTGAAGCATACAATGAATAATAAATTTTTTTCACATCAAATTAGAATTTTACTTTAATTTTTTTAGCATTTTAGATACTAATTTTGTTTTTATATGAAAAAGTTTAATTTCAATAATTTATACACAAAATTATATTTACGCTATTTATTTTGCTTACCATATCCATATAAGTGTGAGACCTTTTTTTAGTTTTCCATGATATGTGGCACATCATTGATCAACAGTTTATTTTATAAGAACATCTGATAGAACTCCTTACCATATATTAAATTAGACATTACTACAGTCCTCTACAATGAAATTTAAAGTTTAGAAAAGAAAGTACAAATAAGGCTCAAACAATTTTTTTAGTAAATTATTGCTAAAACTCAATAAATCTACTAAAAAGCATGCCATTAAAACCTTAGAGCAAAAATAGAAGTAAGTGGACCTATTTTACTTCCTTTCTGACAACCAACCTTTTAAAATGTAAAAATAATCCTGAAAAGAGAAACTATAATGTTATAGTGGCAATAACTATATTCTAATTGCTTTACTTCATGGTCATGGTAGGCGCTTTTTCGACCATCTATTTAATTTTGAATATTGTTTAAGACAATTAATTGGAAAATACGTGTGCACTGTACAGTTAATTATTGCCTAAATGATCATTAAAATGTCATATCATTTTTCAAAACTTTTTTTTTTTATGTTTAAGGCTAAACATTTATATAGCGGTGAATATTCGTATATTTGTCTAAACTGTGATAAATGGGGATGTAATTGCATAAGGTTACAAAATTCTTATACTACATCTTTGATTTGTAGATGTTCGTTAAGTTCTAAGATTATAGTATATTAAGATGATTATAGAAGTGTGTAAAATGAGAATATCACATAGTTAACATTATTTTTTGTAGATTACCCTATATATACACATGAGTTAATAAATAATGCATTAATAATCAGTCGTAGTCATTTGTATTGGAAAAAAAATCTTTAAAAGGTGCACGTACTATACAATTAGTAATTTACTGTGTAGACATAAATAGCAACTCAAAATAGACATTGAAACTAAAAAGGAAGCACGTGGAGTAATTTTAATTCATTTCAGATAATGAATTACTTTTACCTAGTGCCCATGAAAATTCCTACAACCCATGAAAATCCCTACAACCCTCTATACAAAATAGTTAATGGTCGATTAATATGCTTAGTGTCATTTTTGGTTGACACCATTACTAACAATTAAAAAAAACATTTTTAAAGTCACTAAATAAGTGCCACAAAAAGTATACAACGACCATTGAATTTCAATGTATGGGAGGTTGTATGCATCTTTCTATGACCTAGGAAGCAGTCAAAAATTTCTTGGGTAACCATCATTTTAAAACATAGAATTCACCTATAAAAGAAATAGTGTAACATTACGGTGACAATCAATGTGTTTAATTGTTTCACTTCAAGATCATGTTCAAGAATTTTTAAGGTGCCGTTTTGATCTGTTTTTCAAGATTTACTAAAGTAATCAATTTAAAAACGCGTTATATTTGATTCTTTGTTTAGGGCATTCAAAAGAGTATATGATTTCTACTTTAGACTTTGAGTTACTATATTAAATTTAATCTATGAAGTAAACTGCTATTTTGGCATTTCAAAGATATAAAAAAAAAATTGGTAGCGCAGGTCAGCACACCTCTCACCGATCATTTTAAGGTGAACAAGAAATCTTGTTCACTGAAGAGTTGATAAATACTCTATACCCCTCAATAGTTGGGAGTTGACTTATGCAATTGTTTGTACCCGATTGGACATTGTGAACGTATTTGGTGTGGCTAGAAGGTTTTTTTGTTGCTAATCCATAAAGAAAAAGGGAAGTAGTAAAATGGATCTTCAGATATTTGATGGATTAGAGTACTGGCGACTTTAACGAAAGAAAATCCACTTCTGAAGTTTTATTACCTTTGCTGGTGGAGCTATATCATGGCTGTCTAGTTTGCAGAAATGTGTTGCCCCTATCGAAACTAAGACCAAGTATATTGCGGCTGCCGAATTAGGAAAGCAACTTTTATGGATGAAGCAATTACTAAAGGAATTGGGCTTGAAGCAAGATAAATACATAGTATTTTGTGATTGCCAAAGTGCTTCTGACTTGAGCAAGAATTCTACATACCACTCACTAACAATTCGGGAAGTCACTAAAAAAGGGATTATCAACTTGAAGAAGACCCATACAAATGAGAATCCGCTAGATAAGATGACAAAGGTTGTTCTCAAAGAAAAGTTTGAGCTCTGCACTAAGGTCATCTGTATGCAGGGGCGGAGCTAATGCAGGGGGGGGGGGGGGGGACGACCACCCCCCAAATTTTGGATTTTTTTTTTAACTTTGTTAAATATTAAAAAGTATATTTAAAATAGTTAGAAAAATGTTGCTATATTGTAAAATTAATGTATCGATGTTCTTTTTTGTTGTGTTTTTAACTTTTTATTCCACAGGCCACCATAGTCTTTGCCTTTGTCTTTTTCTTGCTCCATCTTCATTTTTTGAAAGTTAAATTCCAAATCTTCAGATTACAAAGAAATACAAATAGATCAATTTTGATTTTTTTAGTTTAAATTCTTATAGTATGTTAACTTATACATACACAATATTGTCTTCGTACAATTAATTATCATATTAATAGTAAGTATTTACATGTAAGAGCTAAGTTTATTTAATGTAAGATTAGTAATTTGTTGACTAACCTTACCAAGTTCAATAAATCACTATGAATGATAAAATTATACGATTAAATAAATTATATTTAATCGTAACTTGCATCTTCCGAAGCTTTTTATGCTAGACATCAACTTTTTTTTATCATTTTTTGGCCCCCCTCCATTAGATTTCCTAGATTCGCCACTGTCTGTATGAAATACTATTGAGAAGTCCTAAAAGGGCAAAAGACAAAGACAGCTAGAGAACGTTTGCAACAATCCAAGCTAAGGTGGAGAGTAGTTGGTTGTTGTGTCTTGGTCTCATTTTTCAAAGACGAGCATGAGATGGAACGAGATATTTTCCTTGTAACTTCACCACTTTGGGTGAACGATGTTAATTGGGTCCAACTGACAGAGTGAAAGTTCGATTATAATTTATTCACTTTGTACGAAATGTTCTTGCTGTCTTTCTTGTGCACGTACGCAAGAGGCTAATTAATCGCGTTAAATATCGGTGTTGATATATTTTTGTGTGGCAATTTTTTTATTTTCTCTTTTTCTTATTTTGGGGCTTAAAGCCCAACAAGAAGTTCTAAAATTAACTCTAACAGCTGAATACAAAGGTCGAGATACAGATATTGGCATGGATATTTTATCTAAGGAAAAGCGTATATCTTATTTAGCAATAGAGAAAATTTACGGGTTTTCTTGTATGATCTTGGAAAATCTAGAGTTCATAGCATATCTGTACATGTCAAGTGGTTTCCACCAAGATGTAGCTCCTTCAGCATAGTTAAGTTCCCAATCTCTCTCAGTATAGGGCCAGTTAATTTGTTAAAAGACAACGCCAGAACTTGAAGCTTGGAACATCCAGATATACCTAGCGGAATTTGGCCATACATATTGTTTTGATAAAGAGAAATCTGTTGGAGCTCTGGGAGGTGACTGCACATATTCATGGGAAGAGTGCCAGATAGATTATTTCCCCCCAAATCAACTGTAGTAAGTGTCGAGATGTTGTAAAATGTTGATGGAATGACACCGGTTAGTTGGTTACTACGTACGACGAACTCCTTCAAGTTTTGAAGGTTACCCATGTCCAATGGAATGTTTCCTTGCAGATGATTAATATTCAAATTCAAGTGCTCAAGCTTTGATAAGTTAAAAAGAGAAGGTGGGATAGTACCTACAGAAGAAGTAAAAAATATAATGAACTTGCGGAGGCCATTTTTAGCCATAAAATTGTGATTATAACAGCTATAATTTGTAGCAAAAATATTTTTGAGTTCCAGATTATATATAACCAGAATGGAGGGTATTCTCAAGCAGCTGATTCGATAGCATAATAGGCCTCTTTGATATCTTGAACCCTGACATTTCGAGCATTGAGATTTCAACCTTGGCACTAAAACCCCACATCCATTGAGAACAAGAGAGATGATACATTTTATGAAAAAGTACAACTCCTCAGCATCAATAAGTGAAAGGTTAAGAGTTATGGGTTCAAGACTATTTTCCACCACCGCATAAATTTCAGGATTTAAAGATTCAATCTGAAAGTCAAGAATCAAAGTATTGTAAATTTTCAAGTTTAAACTACAATTAGGTCAAAAGAGACTACAATATGCGTGAATCATACCAGTCAAGTCGTTAGAGCCCAGATATAACTGCTTAAGCAATTTTAGATTCACAATCTCTCTTTGTATCTGTCCAGTGAATTGGTTGAACGACAATGACAACTCCTCAATTTTGGACATTTTCCAAGACTCGATGGAATTTGGCCATTTAACTCATTGTCAGTTAATGAAAGCCGTTCTCGATTGAGGAGATTGCCGATGTCTTCTGGAACCCTTCCTTGTAGAGAATTAGAACTCAAACCGACACTCTTAAGCTTTGAGATATTCCATAACGATGGTGGGATGCTGCCTGTAAAGCTGTTATTAGCAAGAAGTAGGTCTTCAAGTTTAGGCAAGTCATTGACATTCAGGTTGATATATTTGATTCGGCGCAGATGAATCATTTCCTTGGGGATGCCGCCAGAAAAGTTGTTGCCCCTGAGATTAAGTGAAACGAGATAATACTGTACACAATTGGACAATTGTCAAAAGTTAAGGAAGATAACACTGTACACAATTGGACAATTAACAATTTGTTGTCAGTTCTGTGTTAGAGGAAAACACTGAATTTGACAGTTCGCATATTCATCTTTCGCATGGGCAACTGCTGCACAGGTCAAAGCCAATATGATGATAGGCAGCAGGGAATGTTTTCCTTCTTCATTTATTTTTGTTTACCAATCTCTTTGGGAACTTTGCCGTCGATCTTGTGGCTAAACGCATCCATTCTCAAATATATGTGGAGATGTTCCCAATTGACTCGGTACGGTACCTTCAAATGAATTACTAACCACGACCAGAATAATTAATTGTTTGCGGTCACTCTAGTAGATTGGATCACTGAATTACTAACCACGACCAGAATAAAGTTCAATCTTAAGGTCCAAAGTTCAGTAAGGGTCCAATTGGATCACGGAATTAGCCTTAGAATTGAGGCAGATTTTGGAATTGGACCTTAAAAATTGTAATTCCGGTGATTGGACAATTTATTTAGAATTGGACCTTAAGAATTGTAAGTCTACTTCTTGTAATCTGTACTGCCTGCAAATTGGACAACATATTGCTAAAAATCGTTTCGTATCTCTTTATGCCAAATTGAGATGCTCTAAAAAATACACATCAACTGTTCGACGAAATGTCTTACAAAGTTTTTGTCATTCGCATGGTTTTATTCTTGGCATAACTGGTTGTACAGACGGTTGGCAAAGTCGCAAAAACCTTTGGACAAAAGTGGTTGTACAGCTACCCAAGCAGGTTGTACAAGCTTCTAGTGCAGTGGTTGGTTCAGCATAAAAAAAGGGCACCCACATGCATATATGTATGCATGCTTATTTTATTTCCATTGCGTTTTACCGGTCTAGTACTTTTGTGCAGAGATGTTGGATTTATGTGCAGACCAGGAATTAGTAAATGGTTTGATCTCAATCCTAGTCCCAGTTTTTGTTTAAATTTCCCTCATTTCTGAACCCAATACTTATTAAATATGGGTTAAACTCCAAATTGGCATCTCATGGGCTGCTCAATATTTGATATAAAATGGGGTGTGGTCAATTTGTTCATACATGTGAGTTATGTTTTATTTCTTAAATATTAGTTCTGAATTTTCACAGATATGTATAGTGTTAATTTGATATGGTTTCTTTGCATATTGGTTGTTCCAAGTCCCAAGTTCCTAAGTGTTGGAGTAATCACACGGGCGATTAAATCGGGGAACATCTCGATCGAGAATCTGGAGGGTAGAAGCATTCAAGATAGCATATGGGAAAGTCCCACTGACCTTATTATTCTATACTGTAAACTCTTCAAGATCCTAGATCAGTTGTTGGTTGAAGATTGGCTGCAACTTTCTATGTAAATTCTGTATTGCAATTGAAGCTTATCACATAAAATTATGCAAAATCTAAAACATTACATCTGTTGTATGATCTCCCCGCATGTAAAACTAAGGGGAAATTATCATGAGTCATGGAGATGTTATCATATTCATATCACAGTTGATCCTCTCATGGAACTGTCAGTACGTAGTACAAGCAGGCTTTTAATTGTTGACAGTTGTCACGATGGTGATAGTGTGCACGCTCTAGTATAAAGTCGTAAAATACTCACCTATGCTGGCTCGTAATGCCGGACCTTTCTCAGAGGCTAATGTCAGTATCTAGTGGATCACGTCAAGCTTAATCTCCATGGCCAAAGTAGAGTTTTGATACTTTTCTCCTCTGAAGGGGTATATCAAAGTTCCATCACAAGCTAGTGTTGAAGAGAAGATACATGGATTATTGGTCGAGGTATTGCATCTGCAACTAATTCCAATGGGGTTGAGACCAAAATTTAGTTTTGGGCATTATGGGAAGCAAGAGAAGACGATGACACTAATTGCCTCTTGGTAATAGTAGAAAAATCAGCACCTGTCCATATGTTGTCACCAAGCTAAATCAGGTAGTGTGACCGGACTGTCTATATAGTGCGGATGTTCTCTGTGAATCTATTAGAGGATACCGATAGTGAAGCATTTTGAATATATTTAACACCCTAGATTTTTCTCCTGGAGCTTTTGTAGGCTACCTGATCGCAAAAAAAAGGCAGGATTTTGTCCCACCCCCTCATTTCTCTAACTAATCTTGAAAGCTTTAAACCTTTCTCCTAATTAATGCAAAATGTAGAGAATGATCTATGATTATGGATTAATTGGGTCTGAGTTCTAAAGTGGCTGAGGTTATTGTTGTCAATACATGGAGGCTACCTATCATTAGATCTCAGGCCTTGAGAGAGCTAAGCACTACCCTCAGTACTTTGCCTCTTGCAAGATTAGATCAACCTGATAAGATCAATTGGAATATACAGCCTAATGGTAAATCCAGTATAAATTCTGCTTGAACTTGTTTTAGAACTAAAGCAAGCAGTTGCATGCTGGAAGCTTGTTTGGTTCAGTGGGCATAGTCCCAAGTGTTTCATAACTCTATGGATGCTGTGTAAAGGTGGTTTGAGAACCAAATCTAAAGTTAAGACATGGAATGTAATCCAAGATCATAGCTATGTCTTATGCTTCAATCAACATGAGACAGTGGATCATTTGTTTATTCGGTGTCCTTATGTGCAAGAGTTATGGAGATTGATTCCTGGAAAACTGAATTTGGTGGTGGCTTTACGCTCATGGAATCAATTCTTACGATATGCAGTGCAGAACTTTAGAGGCAAGAGCTTCAGGGCATAACTATGCAAGCTCTCTATTTCTGTTACAGTTTATGGTCTGCGGAAGGAAAGGAATGTGAAATTTTTTTGGCAGCAGCAAACTACACCTCAAGGCTGCCTATATGCCATACAACAGTGGGTGAAAATTCGAGTAAGCACCTGGAACAAAGTCCCCTCAACAGCTAGAAACAAAGATCTGTGTACAGCTTGGGGATCAGCTACAAAATTGTGATTATTCTATCGGCTTTGTTTGATAACTGTACAGACTAGTATTCCCCCTTTGGATTCTTGAAATGTTGGTGTAGTGTTGGTTGTATATATGTTTTGAGCTTGAATGGAATACAATGAATTTTGACCACAAAACATTGTATACTTAAGTGGCCATAGATAAGTTCTCTATGGCAAAGCAATACATCCAATTTCCCCTTAAAGTAATGTATCCTAGAAGGGGGATTACTGTTTTCTTTAGTTTAGCTATGATACTTTTAACTGAAAGGACAACTGCTTCAATTTCTTGCAATTTGTCAAGGAAGTGATGAAGCTTAATTCCCGTGACAAAGATTCTCCAATAAAATTATCATCTCCTAGACGAAGTTCTTCCGGGGATGTTAAGTTACCGAATGAGGTGGGCATTATACCTCTGAATTGGTTTGAAATGACGTCTATTCTGTAGTGTTTAGAAGCATTTGTGATTGACACAGGCAACCTTCCGGTGAACTCATTTCTTCCAAGTAAGAGTTGCTCAAGATTGGGCAGCTGGGTGGTTCCAAGTTGGACAGACCCAACTGTTGGGAGCTGGTTAGTTACCAGTCCGGATCTGAACCGTTAATTTTAACGGTTTCTGATCCAACGGTCCAGACTGCTTCGGTGATGATGAAAAGGTGTGACTTTTGATTAGCAACCACTAGTGCTTTATAAATAGAGCACAATGGTCAGATTTTCGGACCTAGCAATAAGCCTCTACTCTCTTCATTTTTTCCTTTCGGCAGATCTTTTACAACAAGAAATTTCTGCAGAATTTCTTACTTGTAAATCCCATTATTCAGAATTCCATACACATATCTGTGGGGTGAATATCGTGTGTGCAAACGCTATTCACTAAAGCGCTTCGTTGTATCTTGGAGGGTATTTGCCGGCAACCCGCTGCACACCGTTCTATTTGGTGGGGGCAAATATAAACTTAAGGAGAGCGTTTTACAACGTGCCTCGAAGCCGATCCTTCTTTCCGTTACAAAGCCATACCGAATCTATATCCCAACAAGCGTTGCATCTTGCAAACATGGGACTAGTATGCAGCATTCCTCCAAGCATTGGAAATCTCTCATTCTTTGTTTCCCTCGATCTTAGCAACAACAATTTTCATGGCCATCTACCCAATGAGTTGGATCATTTGCAGTGACTAGAAGATATCAATTTGACCGAGAATGGTTTTTACGGCCAACTTCCGTCAAGTCTATACAAATGTTCCAAGCTTCAGTCGATGTCGTTGGCGTTTACCAAATTCAGTGGATAGCTACCAAGAGAGATTGGGGATCTAACAATGCTCAAACAGTTATAATAACTTGACAGGAACGAAATTATTCTTTCCTAATGGTTGGATCCTAATGAGTCATTTTTTGTCTTACTTTACACTAATGGTTGGATCCTCTGCAGTTGGGCAGAGGCGGCGGTCTAGTTTTCGTCACGAAAACTTAAAGGCGTCTAACCGCGTCTCGCGACGATGCGCACGTGCGAAGTGCGCCATCAAAGCGCCACATTGCGCCTCACAGCCCACTGCCACGCTCACGCGCGCGCGCGCGTGCGTGCGATTGTTCCTCGTATGGTGCTTCGCACCATACTCGGTGCACATGCACACACCTTAGCATACCACATAAATAATAAAGTAAGTGGAGTACTTTATTATATACCCACTTACCTTTTCAAATCCCTTCTATGTGGGATTCCTTCATTTTTACCTCTTCACATTCCTTTCATCATTTTGACAAAGAAAATGAACCAAACTTGACACTATATTTTGAAAAACACTAACAATCCCCACCATTTTACAAAATATAAAATAAAAAACAAAACAAAAAACCAGATCTTATTATCCAGTGAAGTACATGCATAAATGAAGATGTCTTACGACTTGAATCTTCACTTAGTGATTACATAACAAGACTAATCTGAAAAAGTGTGGTAGATAAACTTTGAACCACCTATCCTTGTTGACTAGTCGGTCACATATCACACATGAAACTCCTATCCATACACAAATCCAGAAAACTGCTTATACAATAAATGGCCATGTAATTTGTATCTTGTTTTTCATGAGTGCTCTAGAGTTAAGCCCTTTAAACTCGACAGAAGCGGCCCCACTTCACACACTCATTAGTCAGGTCTATCAAGAGTGTACCGTAACTAACACTCCAAAGAATGATCCTTTTATAGACCTATTAAGAGTATACTACTTACTCTATTTCTTCATTATGGTTACCAAGCACATGACCTTGGGATGATTAAAATATGTGCTTGCAATCACCATCATAATGTACTTTTGACTCGTTGAACTCAAGACTTGGTGTTAGCAAGCGTTGAGTCGAGATTTCCATCATTGGTGATCCTTGACATGGGCTTGAGACCCATCCCTCGTGAGGTCCTAATAATCATTTCCCTTGGAAGCCCTTTAGTTAACGGATCCGCTAAATTTTCCAATGACCTCACATATTCCAATGTGATTACACCTTCGGTAATCAACTGCCTCACGTAGCTATGTCTAAGACCAATATGTCTAGATTTTCCATTATACACTTCGCTACATGCCCGTGATAGAGTTGATTGACTATCACACCTTATCGATATGGGAGCCATAGGCTTAGGCCATAAAGGAACCTCTAAAAGCAAATTCCTTAGCCATTCTGCCTCCTTGCTCCCTACAGCTAAAGTAATAAACTCTGCTGCCAGTGTAGAATCACTAAGGCAAGTCTGTTTCTTCGAACCCCAGGATATTGCACCCCCACCAATTGTGAAAATCCATCCACTTGTGGAAGCATAATCCTCCCGATTCGTAAGCCAACTGGCATCTGTGTATCCTTCCAAAACAGAAGGATACCCATTATAACATATGCCGAAATCCATAGTTCTTTTAAGGTACTTAAAGACCCTATATATTGCATTCCAATGCATATTACTAGGACAACTAGTATATCTACTAAGTTTTCCTACTGCATAAGCAATATCCGGTCTAGTACAAGTCATGGCATACATTAAAGAGCCTATTGCACTCGCATATTCTAGTTGTCTCACAGCTCTACCATCATTAGGAGACAACTTAATACTCTCATCAAACGGAGTACTAACTAGAGTGCCGTCCAAATGGTCAAACATTTTTAAATCCTTCACAATATAATGAGATTGTGACTAGATTATGTAACCATTATTTCTTAAGATTTTAATTCCTAAAATCACGTCAGCCACACCCATGTCCTTCATATTCAAAATTATCGGATAATAATTTCTTTCTTTACAACTTGTTCCAAGTCAGTACCAAAAGTGAGCATATCATCTACGTATAAGCAAATGATAACTCCCTTACTGCCATTGAACTTGCTGTACACACACTTATCCGATTTATGAATTTTGAAACCATTAGACATTACAATTTGATCAAACTTTTGATGCCACTGCTTAGGGGCTTGCTTAAGTCCATACAATGACTTAATCAACTTACAGACTTTATTTTCTTGCCCACCTCCAACAAGCCCTTCTGGTTGTTTCATGTATCCTTCCTCATCTAATTCACCATTTAAGAATGCCGTTTTAACATCCATTTGATGAATAACTAGCTTATGGATGGAAGCTAGTGCTATAAGCACCCTAATAGTGGCTATCCTTGCAACTGGTGCATAAGTGTCAAAGTAATCGACACCTTCCTTTTGGGAAAATCCCTTAGCCACTAACCTTGCCTTAAATTTTTCAATCGATCCATCAACCCTTAACTTTTTCTTGAAGATCCATTTACAACCAATGGGTTTAGAACCAGGTGGTAAATCCACCAATTTTCATGTTCCATTTCCCATGATTGAATCAATCTCTTCATTTATTGCTTCCTTCCAAAAGGAAGAATCTTGAGACTTCATGGCCTCTTCATAAGTCTTAGGGTCGGATTCCACATTTAAGACAATCGGTATGGAGTTGTATATCGTCGTCCTAGTTCCTTCTACCAAATACATGTAGAAATTGGGTCCATAGGTTTTAGCAATTCTCATTCGTTTGCTCCTCCTAGGTTCCACTTCATTTTCATGGTTTTCCTCAACTTCACGTTGACCTTCCTTTTGCTCAACTTGCTTAGGAAGTGATTGGAACCTACTTTCGTCAAAGATGGCATCTCTAGATTCAATGATAGTGTTTTTAGAATAATAATCATTTTGTTCCACTACCATGAACCTATATGCTTTACTGTGTAAAGCATAACCAATGAAAATACATTCAATGCCTCTTTCACCCAATTTCTTTCTTTTTTTTTTTTTTTCTCTTACAACAGCCCTACAACCCCATACTTTAAAATAATTCAGATTAGGCTTCCTTTTCTTCCATAACTCATAAGGAGTAACGTTATTTCCTTTAGTTGGAACTCTATTTAATATGTAGCAAGCTGTTAATAAAGCTTCCCCCCAAAATCCTTTTCCTAGACCCGAGTTGGAGAGCATGGCATTAACCATTTCGACTAATGTCCGATTCTTTCTTTCCGCTACACCGTTCTGTTGTGGTGTATATGGTGCAGAAAGTTCATGTACTATGCCATTTTCTTCAAAAAATGGTGGCTCATAGTACTCTCCTCCCCTATCGGTTCTAAGTACTTTTATTTTGGCATCACAAAAATTTTCTACTTCATTTTTATATGTGACAAAGCTAGGCATGGCATCATTTTTATTATGCAACAAATAAACATAGCAATACCTAGAATAGTTATCAATAAAAGTCACATAATACGAGTTTCCTCCTAACGAAGGAGAGGAGTGAATATCTCCTAAATCACTGTGTATTAAATCTAAAATCTTAGACACTCTTTGTCTATTTTGAAAAGGAACTCTAGTGATTTTAGTAAGCATACACGTCTTGCAAAATCCTTTATCTACATGCATACTAGGCAAAAGATTCAATTTAACCATGTCATTAATTTTCCTAGTATTAACATGTCCTAAACGATTATGCCAAAGAAAAGATTGTGACTCAATAATATAAGCAGAAATAATATTCTTATTATTAATATTGACTTGAAAAATCCATCACAAAAATATCCCTTGCCCACAAAAACCCCTCCCTTAGAGAGTACAAATTTATCAGCTTCAAAAACAAGTTTGAAACCAAACTTGTTAAGCATACAACCCGAGACTAAATTCTTCCTAATTTCGGGCGCATGACAGACATTAGTAAGAGTGACAACTTTTCCGGATGTAAACTCGAGCTCGACATTTCCTTTGCCCGCAATTTGCACAATTGACGAATTTCCCATGTAAAGAATGCTTCCATCCTTCACCGGTTCATAGGTTGTAAAAAACCTCTTGTCTTTGCACACATGCCTTGTCGCACCCGAATCAATCCACCATGCATCGTCATCTTCAAGGACATTTACCTCACTGATTACCGCGACTAAATTGTTTTCAGTCGCCTTTTTCTGTTTCTTCAAGGCACGGCAATCACGCTTATAGTGCCTTGGTTTGCCACAGTCAAAATGTAATACCCCATATTTTAATAATTTTCTATCACTTTAAAATGAATAAATAAGTAAATAACTAATTAAACAAGTTTGTGGCCTTTTAATGATATTAGAAAAGTTTTGGTGCATTTTGAATAAGTGGATAAAGTGCATGGGGTTTTGTGTAATTTTCCAATTAGGGCTTTAATATAAATAGTTCTTCTTCTTCTTCTTCTTCCAGCCCTCTTTCGATCCTCTTGCTTCCTCCTTTGGTTCTTCTTAATTTCAGCCCCTAATCTTGCGTTTTTTTGAAGAATTTTGGTGTAAATCGAGTAGCGTAGCGCTGGGGGATTGAGCTTTCGCTGAATTGCTAGTATAAGGTAAGGGATTTTGCCTTTCTTTGATGTGGTATGGGTTTTCCATAATACGATTCTGTAGATGGAGTCTTATACAATTAAATTGATTCCGGAACTTCAATCCAATTTATTGTCCACAATTTAGTCCCTAAGCATTTAATTGTTGAATTACCGGTTGTGAAATTAGAGTTTGGATTAATCTTTGACCGTGGCTTTTGATGGTTGTCACCTGTTCTTGTACTGCACAAGCATTTGCCCAAGAATCCATATGTTCGTTCCCTTTCATCTTATTCCATATCCTTGTTCTTTCCTTTATTGCTATTGTTCATGGTGGGTCTTGGTACTTGAGACCATTTCAGGGAGAAGTGGTTGCTTTGTTGAAACAGCCCCACTTATTCTTGTTAAAAGGGTTCCAACAATATGCCACGGAAGTGGTACTTTAGGTAGTAGTTGATTTCAAAACCCATCCATCAACTTGTGGTAAACTATTGCTCTGTTCCTTTTCAGCTTGTGGACTTGTTGTTTCTTCTTCATTTTGTATCACTTAGATTTTACCAGCTGTAGGTTTTGCTCAACTCCCCATAACATTAAAATTCACAAACCCGTAGATGGCCAAAAGCTGCAACATGGGCGTTAGAATGTCTTCCATGTTCAGTTCACCATCTCCTCTAAAATTTCTGTTTCGTGGCTTGTTGGCAGCAAGGTTTTTTTCCAGCTATTGTTAATGCCTTATTCCTTTGGCAGTGTTCTTTGTTTTTGGGTTAGTAAACATGCCTTCATGCTACTCTTTTCCACAACTGTACAGCTTAGTAGCTGAGTTCTAGTGCATTTCTATGCTTTGAGTTTAATTCACTTCAAAGCATTCCTTTGAAATCATTGGACTGCCGCAATGCTTCAGAATTTCCTAGTGGCTTAACACATTTTCTAAGCTGCATTTTAATTACTTTGGTGCTTTTGTTACACATGTTTGGTTGTAGTGCTTTTAGTCTCCTGTCTTCTTACAGTCCTAATACAGCCAAACTTTCAGAATAAAGTCTTCTTCTTCTTTAGGTGGTGGTAATCTCCTTTGTCTTAAATCCCCTCTTCATAATTTGTTTTACTCCATACGGCTTGAGCTTGTTTTCTAATGCACATACATATGCCTTGAGTTAAATCACCTTAGGGAATTCCCTTCGATCATTGGACAAAACTCTCAGGTTCACACTACTTATGTAATAATGGTCATTGTCTTGTGTTGTTTTCTTTTTCTAAGTTCCAGCTTGAATTTGGTTCCTATTTCCTCTTTTAAGCACTTTGCCATCCATTATTTGATTTCCTGTTATGTTGGGCTCAAAGGAACTCAGAGTGGAGTAATTTCAGTCCCATTGAATCTCTATTTTTGTACTCGTCAATTGACGATGGCTAATGACTATGTTTGAACAACTCTCAAATTTGAGAGGGTCCTTTGGACACACGTTTGATTATATGCTGGCGATTAATAGATGCTTAGCATGCTACCGGTAGCACACGTTTGATGTTTGTACGTTTGGTTCGACGTTTGGGTCTTATGACCAACATAGTCATCGTATATTTTTGTTGTGCAACATTCCCGGCATATTATATATATGCTTAGGGTTAATGCTTAATCACGTTTGTTTTGGCATTTGATATAAGAATTTGGTTTGCCAATTTCCATCAAGTATTGTCATTCGACTCTGTTAGTTTTTGCTTTGATATCTTGTCGTTTTTGTACCTTACTGAGCTATTTGAGCTCACCCTTTCGCTTTGCCTTGCCCCTTGCCACAGGTTAAAGAAAGTGACTAAGGATCTTTGTAACAACGTTGGAGTTTGAGACTTTTGTTTTAGTTGGTTCAACTTGTAGCTTTAGTTTGAGATCTTTACCCGGATGTGGGTAATTTGATAGAATTGACTCAGTGTAATTTGTTTTAGCCGCTGCGTTTTGTAAGGGATTATTGAGATAATGGATTGTACCAGACTTTTGTTTTATGGAGATATCTTATTTTAAAGGATTTAGTTGCCCTGTTTATACCCGTGTCACCAGAATTATAACGGTATATCGGAAATTTGATTTCAGTCACGGCTTCCGTTTTGGGGGCGTGACAGAAAACACTTTCCTTTGTGTTTTTTCTTCTTGTCCTTGTCCTTGTCGTCGTCATCATTTCCTTGAAGTTTCCTTCTCTTGTTCTCACAGGAGTTCTTCTTGGATGATTCTCCTTCTTCCACGGCCAAGATTTTAGAAACGCCCTCACTTTTAGACTTTTCTTCCTTGCGCTAGTCTTCCTCAATCCGAAGATGAGTACCCAACTCGTCAAGGTTGATGTCTTCCTTGCGATGCTTAAGGCTGTTTCTAAAATTCTTCCAAGAAGGCGGCAACTTATCAATGATAGATGTAACCACGATAAACTCACCCAAGGATCACTTGTGTTGCGAAACACGACCCAGAATCCATTAAATCACATTAAACTGTTCCATAACCGATCTACCATCAACCATTTTGTAATCAAAAAATTTAGAAACGATGAACCTTTTACTGGTGGCATCCTCGGTGATGTAGCGACGCTCCAATTGGTTCCAAAGTTCCTTAGCGGTCTTGACAGTATGATAGGCATCGAACAGCGTGTTGGACATGCCATTAAGAATATGTCCTCGACATATCTCATCATCTTGATCCCAGCTCAATCTTTCACGTGTCTTCGCGTCCTTATTTTCACCGGGTTCCGGAGGCCTTGGATTCATGATCACATAATACACTTTCACAGTAGAAAATGCATCTTCCTTTGGTAACGAACCAAGTCCCCACCATCAAAATGCTTCAAACGGTGGAAATCCCAGCCCATGTCTTTCAACGTCACGAACGCCATTGTAGCAAAATATAAACTTAAGATTATTGGGGTATAGATTCGGTATGGCTTTGTGACTGAAAGAAGGATCAGCTTCGAGGCACGTTGTAAAACGCTCTCCTTAAGTTTATATTTGCCCCCACCAAATAGAACGGTGTGCAGCGGGTTGCCGGCAAATACCCTCCAAGATACAACGAAGCACTTTAGTGAATAGCGTTTGCACACACGATATTCACCCCACAGATATGTGTATGGAATTCTGAATAATGGGATTTACAAGTAAGAAATTCTGCAGAAATTTCTTGTTGTAAAAGATCTGCCGAAAGGAAAAAATGAAGAGAGTAGAGGCTTATTGCTAGGTCCGAAAATCTGACCATTGTGCTCTATTTATAAAGCACTAGTGGTTGCTAATCAAAAGTCACACCTTTTCATCATCACCGAAGCAATCTGGACCGTTGGATCAGAAACCGTTAAGATTAACGGTTCAGATCCGGACTGGTAACTAACCAGCTCGCAATAGGTACAACTGTTCGGGTATAACCCGAGTGTAACCACCCAGCTGCACCGGGTCGGATCCGACCCGGTTCCGTTGAACCGGCGGTCTAGTTTTCGTCACGAAAACTTAAAGGCGTCTAACCGCGTCTCGCGACGATGCGCACGTGCGAAGTGCAAAGTGCGCCATCAAAGCGCCACATTGCGCCTCACAGCCCACTGCCACGCTCACGCGCGCGCGTGCGTGCGATTGTTCCTCGTATGGTGCTTCGCACCATACTCGGTGCACATGCACACACCTTAGCATACCACATAAATAATAAAGTAAGTGGAGTACTTTATTATATACCCACTTACCTTTTCAAATCCCTTCTATGTGGGATTCCTTCATTTTTACCTCTTCACATTCCTTTCATCATTTTGACAAAGAAAATGAACCAAACTTGACACTATATTTTGGAAAACACTAACAACGCTGCAACTCTTTTGTGGCGACCGCTGCAACTCTTTTGTGGCGACGGCTGCAAGTGATACCGATCCAGTTGCAAACAGGACTACCAGAGGACCAGTTGGATGCCAAGATGACAAGAGGGTCGAAAGATATATGGGATTTGAGGAAAAGAAGAGCAAATTCATCGGTGGTAATGTTGGTTGTAGTAGCCATGGCAGAAGAGTAACTCGTACATCAAAATGGTACCAGGGACACTACTGCTATGGAAAACATGAAGCAACAAACTTTTGCCACGAGGGTCTGCATGTAAATTAAATTAACCAAGGGAAAAACATGGAAGTACCTCTATATACTCCAATGGTGCTGCTGCTGCCAAGGTGTTCATAGTTATTAGGATAACAATCCCAGTCTGATGAATCTCTCTCCACCCCTTTTCTTGACTTCTTTGCTTTATTCCTAATTTTAAATATTTTCCTAATTTTAAATATTTCATCGCTTCAACTTTCCGTGCTTGGCCACCATTGTCTCCCAACATCTAATATATTTAAGGTCATGACACCTTTGTGCTGTCCATTGATATCATCTCTTGACCTTTTGAAATTAGCAATGCTAAGTTCTTTTCAAATTAGCAATTGGCAAACAAGAAGTTATGGAAAGGAATTTTAGTGAAAAGTGTTCTTAAAGAGCTTCTAGTGAAAGAAAAAGAAAAAAAAAAAGAGAAGCAATGAATCACGCTAAAATTCTCTCTGTAATTTTTGTGGTAGCAAAGGTGTTGGTGTTGATGATAGATTGTATGTAATGAGTTTGTATTGTGAGTGAAGTTCAAGACCCAAAAGGTTTTGGGTTTTGTTCTTTGTCCCACATTGGAGAGAAAAAGAACAATTGGCAATGCTATTAAAATAATTGAGATGTTTTGGAGGGAACAATTGGCAATGCTATTGTGCAGTGCACCGTGCGCGCGCGTGCCCGCATGTGGTGCATTGTGTGCGCTTTAGTGGGCGTTGATTTATATATGATCTAACGGCCCATATTTTACTAAAGTTTGGAATTGTTTCTTTCAATTATTTATTTAATGACTTTGAAAGTAATTCCGAAAAGGCACCAGAAATAACAGTTATTTCTGTTATTTCTTGATTGGTTGTGTCCCTTCATGAAAGGGTGGCTGTTAAGTCTATATATAAAATTCTGAAATTCAGAATACATAGGAACTTCTCATTTTTCCAAATTACTTATCTCAATTATTCAGTTATATACACAATTTCGAGGAGCAATTCTGAAAACGAATCTTCAGAATTGTTATCTGTAGATTGTTGGCTTGGGTAATCCTGGAGGTGATTTGCCATTAACCCAGTAGCAAACTCGATTCGAGTGGGGGCAAATATCGCCTTAAAGACAGTGTCTTTAGACGCGCCTCAAGCCATTATATTTCCGTTTTTCTTCTTCCTTTATGCAAATTTTACTTCAACAAAAGGATCCTCTTCTAGTTTGCTCCACACCTTTGGGATTTTAGCTTACTAAATCCATATCATTTGGAGTGCTGGTGCAGGGGTACCAATATGAGAGTGAAGTCTCTATTTTATGCTGTGGTCTTTAGTTTGTGGTTGAGTGACATTTGTTCAATTTGGTGTACCCCTATAAACAAGAAGCTACTTTGTTTATGGGTCAGGGCAGATTTGAGAGTGTCAAATTGTTGTATATAAACAAAATGAAAGAAATATGTAGTTTATATGGAAAGAAAATAACATCTAGGAGATCGTGACACGTGTCACGATCTCGTACGATCAGAACTGCTATTTACTTAATGAAGAAGTAGAGAGTAATAAACCTCCCATCTTCCCACTTCTTACCATCATGGCCATAAAACCTGCTTAATAGCAGTAACTGCCCATTAAGTGGTATGACCTTTCATTAGACTGGTAACTAACCACTAAAGAGGATGAACTCTATAAAAGGGAAAGGAAAAAGCAATGAGAGGTAGGTAATTTGATCTAAGTTCACACTAAATCCATCTTAAGCATTATCTGACTTAAGCATCGGAGATTTCCCGCCGGAAATCTCTCCGGCGAGTAACCGGTGTTGTCTTTTTGGTGCGCAGGTCTATTGACGAATCAGGTTCCGGATTTCATCCACAACATTTTGGCGCCATCCGTGGGACCGAAATTCGTAGATAGACCATGGCTCAAAATCCTCATCCCCAAATTCCGCAAGATGGCGCACTCGCGTCAAGCTCGTCATCAACACTGCTCCGCGACCTTACTCGTGGTGGAGGTACCTCCCGACCGGCAGATCGTGGGAAGGCGGTAATGGAAACCCCTATAGTCACAGCGGCAGCGCTGACAACTGCCATGACCGCGCCCCTTCCCACAAACATTGCCTCAACTCCACAGAACCCAGCTGGTCCATCTGAACCTCCGACTGCAAGAATCACTACGGTTGCTCCTACCAATATCATTCCACCTACTGGCGACCACCAAGCTGATCTACTTGCTGTCATTCAAACGATGCAACGATCCATCGAAAAGTTGTAAGCCGCTATTGAGAACCCACCTTTGCAATTAGAGCCTCCTCGGCCTCTTAAAGCAAAGCCAATAACTGACGCGCAGAGGCAATCCGTCCATCAGCGATTAACTTTCCATGAAGGACCAAGTCGCCCTAAAGTGCGAGACGGGGTACATGATAACCAGCAGGTGATACAATTAGAAGATGATTATTCTGATAGCGAACGACGCAACCCAAGATCCAAGAGACATGAAGAGAGCTACTGCGAAGCTCAATCCACCAGGAATAATCCCAGTGGTCACCGGGCAGAACGCTATTCCAGCGCTCCAATCATCATTGGACGACCATTCGTAGAAGAAGTTGATCTCTTCCCGGTTCCTTCCAACTTCAAAATGCCTCCATGTGAATCATATGATGGCACAAGAGATCCAATGGAACACCTGGATCGTTTTACCTCGGGCATGAACTTGCATTTGGTCCCTGACCAGATCATGTGCAGAGCATTTCCTGTGACGCTGAAAGGAGCCGCGCATGTGTGGTTCCAGCATCTAGCACCGCGCTCCATTTCATGCTGGGCTCAATTAGCTGAATCTTTTCGGAACAATGTCCTCACAAGCCGTGTGCAAATGAAGAATTCCTCGGCTCTCTTTCGAATGGTCCAAGGACCAAAAGAATCATTGAACTCATATTACGCCCGCTTTAACTCCGAGAAACTTCTCATTGATCATTTGGACCCAGGGGTTACATTCGCAGCAATGGCCAGAGGAGTGCGACCAAACACACCCTTACGATTCTCATTAAACAAGCGTCCGCCAGAAAACATGACGGACCTACTTGACAGGGTGGAAAAGTATCTTCGAGTTGAAGAAGATTCAACAACCTCGCAGCACGAAGAAGTGCACGCTGGGCACAAAAGACAAGATCGTCCCGAAGGGGGAAACACAAACGACGCCAAGCGCTCGAGGGCAATACTCCCAATACCCCCCAAGTCGTTTACCCCACTCAATACTCCGCGGGGGCACATCCTCAACCAGATTAAGAGCCAAAGCATCCTCAAATGGCCAAAACCTATGAGAGGACCGGCCGACAAAAGAGACTCCCAGCTGTATTGTCATTTCCATAAAGACCACGGGCATACAACCGATGAATGCGAGGTGCTTCAGCGTGAGATTGAAAACCTCATAGCCAAAGGACATCTCAAACAGTTCATCAAGGGCAATTATAAACAGCAAAATGGAAAAAAATATCAGCAGAGAGCAGAGGAGACCTTACCGAAAGATCCTCCAGTGATAAACACCATTTCCGGAGGGCCGAGCGCTGGAGGACTATCAGGCTCTTCCCGAAAAGCCTACGCACGGCAAGTTAATCTAACTCAAGGACCATCCAAGCGGCCAAGAGCATCCACTTCTTTGGAGTTCAATGACACAGATCTTGACGGAATAAGTCTGTCGTACTATGATGCCTTAGTCATCACTCTGCGTAGAGATGTCAAATGGGCCGGGCGGCCCGCGGGCTGGCCCGGCACGGCCCGTTTTTGGCCCGGGCTGGCCCGGCCCGTTTTTGGCCCGGGCTGGCCCGGCCCGTTTTTGGGCCCGGACTGGCCCTAACCCCTAGGGCTTGGGCCAGGGCCAGGGCCAGGCCGAATTTTTCGAGAAACAGGCCCGGGCCCGGCCCGGCCCTAAAACGGCCCCTTTTTGGCCCGGCCCGGCCCCCTTTTGGCCCGAAATCTGGCCCCCTTTTGGCCCTTTTTTGGCCCTACACACAGGCCCTCTTTTGACCCTAAGGTTGGCCCTATTTCTGGCCCTTTTTTGGCCCTACACACATGCCCTCTTTTGGCCCAATATTATTATATACACACACATTATTATATATAATTGTGCGTGTCCAACGATGATCGAATGAGTATTAAATCTTAACATTAATTATGATGATCGTTCTTCTTTGTTGCAATAATCAAATGCCATGCAAACATTTGCGAAAATTTAAATAGCTACTGTATTAAGCAATTCGATAGATGTAATTGTCATTTTCTATTTACCAAACTTTCGAAAAATGCTACTTCTAAATTATAATGTTAGTAGGCCAAAAAAGACTTGTCAATATTACACCAAATTAACACGTATCAATCTCAACCAATTAATTTGATGTATTCTTGTTGGCCATCGACACAAATAAATAACAAGAAGTTGGGAAACAAAAAACAAAAAAAAAAAATTTGGGCCTGGGCCCGGCCCAAGCCCGGCCCTAGATATTGGGCCTAGGGCCAGGGCCTGGACTGGGCCTAGGTTTCCCTTTGGCAGGCCCGGCCCGGCCCGGTTGGCAGCCCCACTGGCCCGGCCCGGCCCCACAGCAGGCCGTACTCGGAATAGAGTAAGGACTTGTCCTTCCACATTTTGGGACATTAAAGTATTAGTTAAGTGAAAAAATACCCCTACCCCTATTCAGGGGTAGGGGTATTTTTTCGGAAGCACGGGAAGAAGCAAGGGTTGATCGAGCTAAACAAAATAGCTACTTTTCACAGTGAACTCTAAAAAATACCCCTACCCCTGAATAGGGGTAGGGGTATTTTTTGACCAACAGGAAAGATTGTATGGGCTATTTGCTTTTAACTCTTATGGGGCCCCCCGGAACTTTACACTGACTGAATAGGGGTAGGGGTTTCTTAAGGAAATCATATAGATGAAAAGGGTATATATTAATATGGACTTCCCTTATCAGGGCTTGGACTGGGCCGGGCCAAACCCGGCCCATTGACATCTCTAACTCTGCGCATAGATGATTTCCAAGTTAACCGCACGTTGGCCGACACAGGGAGTTCAGCAGATATTATCTTCGAAGATGCGTTTAATCAGATGGGAATTTCTGATGATAGGGTAAAGCCAATATCTTCTCCTTTATATGGCTTTACAGGCGCCTCCGCCCCAGTGAAAGGACTTGCTTCGCTTACTGTCGTCGTTAGGGAAGCACCCAAACAGACAGTTCATACACTCGATTTCCTCATCGCCAAGGTCAAATCATCGTATAACGGGATTTTGGGCCGCACAGGCCTTAACAAGCTACAGGCGGTAGCTTCGACCTACCACCTTGTCATGAAATTCCCCACCCCAGCAGGAGTTGGTTTCGTAAAAGGCGATCAGACCCTTGCTCGAAGATGCTACATAGCCTCTTGCAGAGTTGAAGAAGCCCTATCGATTGATGATCAGCGCGATGAGAAGAAGGTAAGGCGCGCGGAACCTGTTGCAGCTCTTATCTCAATACCGCTCGTAGAAGGAGATAACGAACGATACGTAAGGATTGGCTCTATGCTAGAGCCAACAATTCGAGAACAGCTGATCTCTTTCCTTCGTTCCAATATGAACCTCTTCGCGTGGAGCGCGGCCGACATGCCAGGTATAGACCCATCTGTAATTACACATCGGCTTTCAGTCAATCCCGTATGCAAGCCCGTTAAGCAAAAGAAGCGACCCTTCGCACCAGAGCGGCAAGTGATAATCAAGAAGGAAGTTGATAAACTCCTGGATGCTAACTTCATCCAAGAAATCGACTACCCCGACTGGGTAGCCAACGTTGTCATGGTACCAAAGGGCAAAATGGGCAAGTGGAGGATTTGTATTGACTACACCGATTTGAACAAAGCTTGCCCGAAAGATAGCTATCCGCTGCCGCGTATCGACACACTGATTGATGCCACGTCGGGTCATCAACTCCTCAGCTTCATGGATGCATTCTCCGGCTACAATCAGATTCGTATGCACAAAGACGACATAGCCAAGACAGCTTTCATCACAGATCAAGGCCTATTCTGTTATAAAGTCATGCCATTCGGCTTGAAAAACGCAGGTGCTACTTATCAAAGGTTAGTCGACAAAATATTTAAACCCCTCATAGGAAAAAAGCATGGAAGTTTATGTAGACGACATGCTCGTCAAAAGCCTTCGAGCTAAAGAGCACATAATCGACCTTCAGCAATGCTTTAATCTCCTTCGAGAATTTCGCATGCGCCTTAATCCCACCAAGTGCGCCTTTGGGGCATCGTCTGGCAAATTTCTCGGATTTATGGTCTCAGAAAGGGGAATTGAAGCTAATCCTGAGAAAATCAAAGCCATCCAGGAAATGATGGCACCAAGGCGTGTCAAGGAAATACAGATCCTAACAGGACGAATCGCTGCCCTTAGCAGGTTCCTCTCCAGATCAGCTGAACGCTGTTTGCCATTCTTCAAGGCATTGAAGAACATAAAAAATTTTGAGTGGACGGCTGAGTGTCAAACATCCTTTGACACATTGAAGGAATATCTAGCATCGCCACCCCTTCTTTCCAAACCTGTCATAGGAGAAGACCTCTTCCTCTATTTGGCCGTTGCAGAGTCTGCGGTCAGCGCGGTCCTAAGCAGAGAGCAAGATGGACAGCAGCTCCCCGTTTACTATGTGAGCAAAGTCCTCCAGGGAGCCGAGCAGAGGTATCCCAATGCAGAAAAGTTGGCATTTGCCTTGCTAAACGCTGCTAGAAAGCTCCGACCATATTTTCAGTCTCACACAATCATTGTGCTCACCGACAAACCGCTTAGGCGGATATTACACAAGCCAGACCTCTCTGGTCGCCTCGTTCCCTGGTCGGTCGAGTTAGGCGAGTTCGACATATGCTATAAACCTCGACCCTCAATCAAAGGGCAGGCCCTGGCCGATTTCATAGTCGAGTGCACACTTCCCATTGAAATCGAAGAGCCTCTCCTTAGGGAAGAAAAACCTCTCCTCCCCAACCAAACTGAGCTGTTTACATGGATGCTCTATGTTGATGGATCGTCAAACACAAGCGGGAGTGGAGCTGGTTTAATCCTCAACGGACCCGATGGCTTAACCGTAGAATATGCTCTTCGCTTCGATTTCCAGGCTTCCAACAATGAAGCAGAATATGAAGCTTTGATAGCAGGCATGCATCTGGCATGTGCAATGCGCGCAGCATCTCTCCATGCTTTCAGTGACTTGGCACTCGTTGTGAAGCAGATGCTTGGAGAATATGAAGCAAAGAGACCCAAAAATGGCTGATTACCTGCGTAAAGCAAAACAGATTGCGAATACATTCGCCCTACTTAGACTTACACAAATTCGCAGAGAAGACAATACGTCCGCAGACGCACTCTCAAGGTTGGCCTCTCTCGATCCCTCAGGATTCGGTCGCACAATCTATCTGGAACTCTTGCATGAACCAAGCATCACTGCCAAGGACATTATGCAGATCGAGCATGAACCATCATGGATTGATCCCATCAAGGCCTACCTTCAGGACGACACACTACCTGTCGACCGGAAGCAAGCCAGGAACATCATCCACCGCTCGGCTCGATACGCCATTGTGGAAGACGTGTTATACAAACGATCTTTTACTCTTCCTTACCTTCGTTGTCTCACCGCGACTGAATCCGACTATGCCCTACGGGAAGTTCATGAAGGGATATGCGGACAACACTTGGGAGGACGTGCTCTAGCGCATAAAATTCTCCGCCAAGGGTATTACTGGCCGACCATGCACCGTGATGCCTTGGACTACACAAAGAAATGCGATGCTTGCCAACGTTTCTCCTCGGTCCCTAGGCAGCCACCAAGTCCTTTATCATCGATAATCAGCCCCATACCATTTGCAATATGGAGAATGGACATCATGGGCCCTTTTCCCCCGGCTACGGCTCAACGACGATTTATAATTGTAGCCATAGACTACTTCACAAAGTGGGTGGAAGCCGAGGCCCTAGCTACAATATCTGAAAAGAAATCTGACGATTTCTTTTGGCGTGCCGTGGTTTTTCGCTTTGGAATTCCGCGCGTGCTCATCACTGACAATGGAAAACAGTTCGACAGTGCCACCTTTCGAACGTTCTGTTCCAACTTAAGCATTGAGCAGCGCTTCACTTATGTGGCACACCCACAAACGAATGGACAAACTGAAGTTACGAATCGTACCCTTCTTCAAGGTTTAAAGAAGAAGTTGGACGGCGCGAAAGGACTATGGGTAGACGAATTACCCAAAATCCTCTGGGCTTATAATACGACGACGAGGACCTCTACGGGTGAGACCCCCTTCAGTTTATCATTTGGAACAGACGCCATCATCCCCGTTGAGATAGGATTGCCGTCCCTTCGGCTAACAACTAACGACCCTGTCCAGAATGAAGAGGATCTCCGAGCTAACCTTGACCTCCTTGACGAGCGTCGTGAGGAAGCGGCAGTACGCCTTGCAGCCTACAAGCATCGAGTATCCAGATTTTATGACCAGCGAGTCAGACATCGCACATTCCGAGTAGGAGACCTCGTCTTACGCCGTATCGAGGCTTCAGCTCCGCGGGAAGCAGTTAGCAAGTTAGCACCAAACTGGGAAGGTCCTTATAAAGTGGTCAAGCTAGCAGGCCCAGGTGCCTATCACTTAGAACACATCGATGGAAAGGCCATACCACGGACATGGAATGCAACTAACCTACGGCGCTATTATGCATGAGCAAGACCGAGGGGGCCCCTGCACCTGCACCTCTTTGTTTTCATTCATTCACTAGGATCTTGCTCATGCTCGGGATTGTTTCTTTTTTCTTAAGACTCTACGGCTTTATACAGCCTAATAGTCTTTAGTTTATTTTTTATGAATCAACTCTACGGCTTCGTACAGCCTAGCAGCCCAAAGTTTCTTTTCATTAATGTATCATCATTCGTCAGAAATGGAGAAAGATTTCGCATATTTACTTTGCAAAAGCAAGAATGCCAAAATGGAACTTCAAAGAGTCAAATGTCTTATACATTAAAAGCCCTGAAGCAGCAAAATGAAACTCAAAAGATGCTACAAGGACTAAACTCTAGTAAACAAAGCAAAAATCTAGTCTAATCATCCTGCTCCGCAACATCTCTGGGTACTTCAACCTCTTGGGAGCGACCTCCAGCTTGCGGCAATGGCGGCCTTGAAGCAGTCACAGACGCTGACCCCGAAGCTCCTACACTGCGACTGGCAGAAGGACTTGTGAGCGCACGAGAGCTGGCAGCTTTCTTGCGTTCAAGCTCTTCGGCCCGACGCTCGATCTCTAAAGCAACCTCTCGGGCGAACTTGCGCTCGTAAATACTCAGGTCAAGCTCAGGATGATCCTTGCAAACGTCATCTTTGCATTCGTTATAGCCGTGCACAAGCGCCCCTTTGGAATCACGAAGACGCTGATCTAAGAAAACCTTAGACCTTTTAAACAGTTGCACAGCTTGAAGCCCCGTCGTGGACCTCTCGGCCTCCAAATCCGCGATCCGAGTAATCTGCCCGGCATTAGACAGTTCCAGACGCTCAACCTTCCTGCTCAAGTCTTCAACCTTCTTCTCTGCCTCCCTGCGAAAGTTATTCTCAATCATCACTTTCTTCTTCTCCTCGTCCAGAACCTTATCTGCAGCAATCAACTTCTCGGCGCCGATCTGCACTTACGCCATAGCCTATACAACAAAGAGTTAACAAAACTCCCAAAAAGAAGGAAGAGAAGCAGTAAACCTGCGACATTAGCTGGACCATCCCATTGGCCGTCTCCGTGACGCCATAACCTGACAGCGTCTTCCTGTCCATGGGAATAATTGCATGGCTAGACCAATCCCACGCCGTGCGAGGAGACTTAAACACAGACTCATCAATGGACACCCCCCAGGCAGGACGATGCGGAGTATCAGGACGAACAGAAGATGACGTAGCTCTACTCCCAGCCTTGCTAGAAACTTTTCGTTTCTTGGAAGTCTCCTTGCCCCCCACTGAACTCAAGCCCAAGATAAATTGCTCGGTTTGAGTATCCGTCGCCATCGGCTGACCCCCAGAAACCAAAGCACCAAAGTCCAAGGCTTACATCTCCTCCTCTTCCCCGTCGACTCCATGAATCGAAGCTTGCTCATCGGGGATTATATCCCGCAAAACTCCTTGGGCATTGAACAATGGTTGATCTCCTTGCGCTTGTGACGACATGTTTTCTGCACATAAAACACAAGTAAGATTACCATTCATGATTAGACAAACTTAAGGTTTGGTAAGAGCATTACCAGGATCATTTTCGCCCTCCTCCTCTTCCTCTTCATCTTCCTCGTCAACAAGATCTTGGGGCTCAAGAGGATAGATGATACCACATTCGCGAAGTTGATCATTACTCAAAGGATACCTGGACTCTAAAGGCTCGGCCCCCTTAAGCTTCCCAATGTGTTCAAGGTCAGTCTCCGTTAGATCCGTTTCTTTTAATTTGTTACAGGCTTTAGTCTCGCACTCAGGGAGCCATACATTATTAACTACCCTCCTTTGAGACTTAGGCAATCTAACAAACAAATATCTTTCCTTCCAATGGTGATTTGATGACGGTGGATGCGGAAATAGATTGGCTTCGGCCTTCGAGCGCCGACTCAAAAAGTGCCAACCTACCTGCTTTGTTATCGCACAGATGGTAAAAAACCATCTGAACACATGAACCCTAGGGTTTAAACCTAGCTTATGGCACTGATATATAAAGAAACTCATGAAACGCCATGCATGAGGAGAAAATTGGCCGGGTGCGAGGCCATAGACTCTCAAAACTTTGATGAAGAAAGGATGAAGGGGAACCCTAAAACCATTGATGAACATATCCCAATAAACTCCAACCTCGTCTAAAGTGGCCATGTTGGCCGATTCATTCTCATCGGGGAGCCTGAGTCTTATAGTCGGCGGAATATCGCAGCGCTCACGGAGAAGTTTCAAATCATAACTACTTAGCCTACTTCTAAGAGTGTGCGCATCAAAGGGCTTAGGAGACTGAGCGCTCTCCTGCAAAACTTCCCTAGCAGCGATTCCTCTTGACTCTTGGAAAGGAACTAAGGGAACTCCGATTTCTAAAAATAAAGGATCAAATGTAGGCTCTATCCTAGCGCCTTGAACGTTAGGCTCAGAAACACTTTCTTCATCAAAGTTGGACATAATTTCAGATCAAAGCAAAAGATTTCAAAAGAAAATTTGAAAACAAGTTTGAAGCTTACTTGAAAGAGAAGAACCTTCAAACACTTTGGGTAATCTCCTTTGAGCAAAGCCTCCAAACAACTTCACCCTCTCTCAAACAACACTTGAAGAAATGTGAAGTTATGAAAGGAGTAAAAAGTCTTCCCCCTTATATATAAACGAGTATGTCATCCAACGGATGAGATCTCATGACAGTTGGCTTACCCCAGACACGTGGCAAGATCCATTGATATAACTGGGGGGCAAAATTACCTAATTACCCCACGACTATGACTACTACATAGCCGAATAGATGAACTACTTTGGTCCTAGCCTCTACTCGGCCACGCTGAGTAGATGAGCAAATGGATACGCCTCTACTCGGTAAAGCCGAGTAGACGAGCACCATAACACGCCTCTATTCGGCCACGCCGAGTAGACGAGCAAATGGATACGCCTCTACTCGGCAAGACCGAGTAGACGAGCACCATAACACGCCTCTATTCGACCACGCCGAGTAGACGAGCAAATGGATACGCCTCTACTCGGTAAAACCGAGTAGACGAGCACCATAACGCGCGTCTATTCGGCCACGCCGAGTAGACGAGAAAATGGATACGCCTCTACTCGTTAAAACCGAATAGACGAGCACCATAACACGCCTCTATTCGGCCACGCAGAGTAGACGAGCAAATGGATACGCCTCTACTCGGCAAGACCGAGTAGACGAGCACCATAACACGCCTCTATTCGGCCACGCCGAGTAGACGAGCACCATAACACGCCTCTAGTCGGTAAGACCGAGTAGACGAGCACCATAACACGCCTCTACTCGGCAAGACCGAGTAGACGAGCATAGGGACACGTCTCCACTCGGCCAAGACGAGTAGACGACCTCCGTTGCAGGTCTCCACTCGGCCAAGCCGAGTAGACGACCTCCTTTGCAGGTCTCCACTCGGCCAAGCCGAGTAGACGACCTCCGTTGCAGGTCTCCACTCGGCCAAGCCGAGTAGACGACCTCCTTTGCAGGTCTCCACTCGGCCAAGCCGAGTAGACGACCTCCTTTGCAGGTCTCCACTCGACCAAGCCGAGTAGACGACCTCCGTTGCAGGTCTCCACTCGGCCAAGCCGAGTAGACGACCTCCGTTGCAGGTCTCCACTCGGCCAAGCCGAGTAGACGACCTCCTTTGCAGGTCTCCACTCGGCCAAGCCGAGTAGACGACCTCCTTTGCAGGTCTCCACTCGGCCAAGACGAGTAGACGACCTCCTTTGCAGGTCTCCACTCGGCCAAGACGAGTAGACGACCTCCTTTGCAGGTCTCCACTCGGCCAAGCCGAGTAGACGACCTCGGTAGCAGGTCTCGACTGGGCCAAGCCGAGTTGACGACCTCCGTTGCAGGTCTCCACTCGGCCAAGCCGATTAGACGACCTCATTTGTAGGACACCACTCGGCCAAGACGAGTAGACGACCTCCTTTGCAGGTCTCCACTCGGCCAAGACGAGTAGACGACCTCCTTTGCAGGTCTCCACTCGGCCAAGCCGAGTAGAAGACCTCCTTGGCACGTCTCTACTCGGCCAAGCCGAGTAGACGACCTCCTTGGCACGTCTCTACTTGGCCAAGCCGAGTAGACGAGCAGATGGCACGTCTCCACTCGGCCAAACCAAGTATACAACCTTAGCATGCCTCCACTCGGCCAGGCCGAGTAGACGACCTTGATATTTCTCTATTCGGCCAGGCCGAACAGAATAGACGGTTGTCTTTCCCTTACTAAAACCAAGCCATGGAGGCAAATTTCTAATGGAAAGAACTATAGTGACGCTATAATTCCATATCCTCCGAAAAAGAACATGGAATGGGGGGCAAATGATATGGAAAGAAAATAACATCTAGGAGATCGTGACACGTGTCACGATCTCGTACGATCAGAACTTCTATTTACTTAATGAAGAAGTAGAGAGTAGTAAACCTCCCATCTTCCCACTTCTTACCATCATGGCCATAAAACCTGCTTAATAGCAGTAACTGCCCATTAAGTGGTATGACCCTTCATTAGACTGGTAACTAACCACTAAAGAGGATGAACTCTATAAAAGGGAAAGGAAAAAGCAATGAGAGGTAGGTAATTTGATCTAAGTTCACACTAAATCCATCTTAAGCATTATTTGACTTAAGCATCGGAGATTTCCCGCCGAAAATCTCTCCGGCGAGTAACCGGTGTTGTCTTTTTGGTGCGCAGGTCTATTGACGAATCAGGTTCCGGATTTCATCCACAACAGTAGTAATCATAAAGTCTTGGTTCTAGGACCATTCACTAACCAATATTCAGATTTCTAATAAGTACTATATCTGAACTTGTAAACCTATGAACGGGCATTTGACTCTACAAGATTATCTGAACTTGATTCTGATATAATTTTCGAAGGGTACCAGATGAAGTTCGGTTAGGAGTCGCTATTTGAAAGAAAGGTCATGAGCCAAAAAGATATGTTGAAGAAGAACTTCAAAGTACCTGCAACCAATGCTTGGTTCCAAAGATTGGCCACTCAGTAGTCCATGTTCAGATTTCTAATTAGTACTTCATTCCCAGTATGACAAAATTCAGAAAAACTTTCCTTAGATATCCTGATCTAATCATATGGATTTCTATGTTTCGCCGAATGGGAGTGACTCGTAAGAATGAGAAAAAACAAAGGTACGTACTACACAACCTGCAAAGTCTATGAGTAATACATGCGACACAACTTAATAAACGTACTGGAAGTCTGGACCTTCAGGTTGCAGAAAGACAATATAATCATATGGGCATTGTGTGGCACTCTGGTGCATCGCCTTATAACGTACCCTTTGATACTTCGATGTCCAAACCAAAAAAATCAAGTCCCTTCATGACTAGCAAGAAAATCTACCCTGATTTTATTCAGTCCTCTCATTCATGTTGGTTCTATGATCTGGTTGCAGCACAAGTCAAAGCAAACATCATGATGGATTATACACTGATAACCTCCGTTGGTTATTTACCTCCCACTCGTTTGGCAAATCTACATCCACAGCCTGCAATATAGATCGACACTTGTAGCTTGATTCTTTACTGATTCCATAGTGTGAAGAATTGCAGGAAATCGTATTGATGACCAAGAAAACTCTGGAGAAGAAGCAAGCTTCAACGCTCGCCAAGCCAACAGAGCCATCATTGTGGGGAGGTTAAAGAGCATCCAACTGCTTTTGAAAGTGACTTCTTGACCTGACGCTTCTGCTTCATATCTTGCAAAACATGTCATTCCCAACCTTCGTCCTAGTAAACCGTCCATTAGCATAATTCTACAGCTCAAGACATCGATCCCTGTGGAACTGATTTTCCTGTTCCATATCTTACATGAATTATATCATCCTGATCATGACGAGTTAAGGTTCGAGGTTAAAAAAGACGTACTACACAAGTAGTTTTGTCTCAATCTTCGCGCACTGAAAGGTATTACAATTACCGAAAGATTAGTTTGTTCCTTTTAAGTGTCATCCGACGGTCCACTTGTCTTCCATCCCACAACAAGGTTTTGTCAAGTATGAGAACGACGATTTCCTTCATTATCCATCACAGATTATGATTGAGTCCCCTTCCACTTTGGGATTGGTATGCTCTTACCGGGTAAATTTGTTCATTTGTCAATTGCGAATCCATATTCTTCCTGGATAAACTTTTTTTTTAATCTCCTCTGGTCAGTTAAGAATTTCGTAGACTACAATGTTTCATTCACCAAAATGGAACAAAACCTGATTAACGAGCCTTTCCCGGACGTTCTTTAGGCTACTTGATCACAACAAAAGTCAGGCTCCTCGTAGTTGCAGCATAAGAATATCTATCTTTTTTGGTAAATAATGTAACTCCCCGCAGCTTATTTATGTGCATCAAATTTCATTGATAGTTGCAGCATAAGAATATCAATGGTACTCGTTATCATATTTGGTAAATAATGTCACTCCTGGCTGCTGATTTATGTGCATCAAATTTTATTGTTCATTGTTGTCATACTAATTTTTTGACGTTTTTGGTACTCAACTAGAATCAACCACTTACAAAGCTCTGCTCCTGATGAAGCCATGAACGGTGTGAGGGTAAAAACTTCATTGTCATCCAAATATATTTGTTCTAGTCGCTGCAAATGAGCCAACTCTTTTGCAATATAGGCTTAAAGGAGCGCATCCGATACGCTACGATCCTAGGGTACCTAAAATACTAAAAGCCCTAGGGGATAGGCTAAGGATTCAGCCCCTTTCGTGCCTCCACCGCCTAAAAGTTATTCCCGCGGTAGGTAGAATGCCTCAAAAGGGCACATCCACTGAGAGTCTCGAGCCCCAATAAATCTATGAGCTTTTGGAGTCAGTCTCGTACAGCTAGGAGCATGTGGTGGTACCCAACCTTAATCACCTTGCAACCCCAGGGATATGACAACTCACATATGGGAGAAAACAAGGCATACATCACCCAGATTACTCACCACCAAGGCATACATCACCCAGATTACTAAGCTTCTTAGAGTCAGTCTCGTACAACAAGGAATACAACACCCAGATTACTCACGAGGGTATGTCCCGGCCTTTCAAGTTCACCACCAACTGGTAAACTAAAATACAAATGAGAAATGTTGGTAAACTAAAGACCTCTACAGGGCCAAGCCTTCGAAGTCAACATCAAGCTGACCGGGCCAATTATGTTGGAAATGAGAATGTGGTTTCTATAATATGACCGGTTTTTAAAGCCCTGATGCATAAGGATGGGTTTACCTCTTAAAACCAATCACCCAAAGTTGATATAGTAGCTATAACTGCTAGTCTAAATAGGGCGTTGAGTCTTGAAACATGCAAGGTAAGGCCCACCGAGTCACCTGCATAGGAAATGAAGCAAGGAAAGGATAAAACCATCAGCCTACCCCTAAAAAGGAATGCAAATGAAGGTATACATATGGATGATAGTCAAAGCTCCATAGCTTCGAATTCTACCGTGAAAGGAAGAAAAAGGGAAAGGTAAAAGAACGGTACCTCCACAGGACTTTTCAGTTGATTTAACCCATCCAAGGGTGAATCTGTTGATGGACCTGTCAATCCGCTCTTTAAGGATGTGCAAGGGCATAACTCTTTAAAATTGACAGAAGTGGTAGATACCGCCCTAACTTCATCTCCTTCTTGTATTATAAAAAATAAAATAAAAAACTTCATCTTCTTCTTTGAGCAAAAATTTTGAACATTATCGACGTCAAGACAAAATGATAAAGGTGGAGATAGTTTCTCTTGTAATCATGCTTCATATGACAAGCCTGTTCTGGTAGAAGCTCAAATGACCCAAAAAAACCATCAAATAGTATGATGATTAAACATGCAGAACGACCCAACTATCAAAAGCCACTACTGAGTTGGCTGAGAAGAAGACATCAAGGCGTTGTGACCAAGCAAAAATTTTGCAGCCAAGGGACAAACCTATAGATGAGGCGATGGTCAAGCTAGCTATAGCTTCCACCCATGTGGTGAACGATAGGCTGGGGCCAGGATAAGTCAAGCTCGCATTCCTTACATCGAAGAAAATATTAGGTAGCTAGTGAAAGTTTGGATCCAAACCTTTTATCCTACATTATGGTATAAAGGAAATGAGGAAAAGGTCTAAAGATGGGACAACTCCTACCGCTACATTGGTGACAAAACCATACCTTTCTTGGCAGACCAAGTTCCTTTTTCGCCTAGCTTTATTCAACGAGAAAGGAAATTTGAGGGAACATGTAGCCCATTTTGTTGTATAACTTGCAGAAACTGAGTTATCAAATTTTTACATATGAACAACTTGTATAAAAAGAAGTTAGATGAGTTCTGATTGCGTCTTATTAGAAAATTTCTTTAAGAACAATTTTCTTAATGCAGTTCAATAGTTAGTATATAAACTCGAATTGGAAAAATAATATAAGATTTGCAAGTGCAATAACGCAATCAATTACAAAAACTTAGAAACACACACTAGCATAAATCTACCGTCTCGAAGCATGTCATTCACAAGCTTAGATCTCATAAATATCAATACTTAGATACCTACGGATCATGTTGATAAGTTTCTTCTGATCTACCATATGTACATATTCAAAACCTATTAGCAAGTCCTACTAATATGGCTTACCAACACCTATAAGCTTATCAAAGCATATACGTCAATAGCTAGAATTAGTTCATAATCTAAAATATTTTTTCATATATGCAAAACCTATCAGCAAGTTTGATTACTTTAATACTAGCATTACCAATAAACCTATTGAATCATATGTTGCAATTCTATAAACTTAGCTTAGAGTAAGAAATTTTGGTCAGATTAGAAGTAATGTGAACCATTGTGTCTTCTTGTTAGTTATGTATCCATTATCAATTAAGTCCCCGCCCACCCCTCAACCCCAAAAGTAAAGAAAAATAAAAAAAAAGAATTGTTTCCAACAGCCTTGATATCCAACAATATAAACCTTAAGTTTTGATGTGCTACATCTACTTTTTGGACACACAAATGTAACTTAGTATTGTAAGGATTCAATCTTGCAAGGGCATACAGTGATCGCCTACCAACTTGGTAAATTTTCTGCCTTAGTCACAAGCTTTAAAGAGCTTTTATTCTGGATACGAGAGAGAGAGAGAGAGAGAGAGAGAGTGAGTCGTACTTGAGCAACATTGTGTACGATGGTAATCGTGCTTGTAGTAATCAGTCATTGCAATAGTCCATTATAAGATTGCATTGGCTTACAGAAAACTAAAGCATGGCAAAAGAAGAGGAGATTGATAAGTAAGACTAAAATGCCCCTGTTTACCAAGTGCTGCTCTAAGAATGACATTAACAAAATTCAAAAGGAGATTGGGGAAGAAGATTGAGATAGGGGCTAAAGTATTTCTAGCTAACAAATGGTAATGTTGGGATGACATGAGCAAAATTGAGGAGGATAATGAGAAAAAGGCTATGGTGTGTTTCTGTAATTAGTATGTCAATTATGTAAGGAGTAGTGATACTATCCCATATTTGTACAAGACAAATGATTAAGATTACTGAAAGCTTACAACTTGATGAGGTTGTGGTCACAAAGAACAGATCCTAATAACCGAAAGATTTTTTTTTCCTCTAATGTTCTATCTGGCTCAGTGTTTTTTTTTTTGTGCAAAGGAAATATTAACATGAACGCTTAAACAAAGCTTTGTCCAGTAACCTCGGCATCGAGCCATAACATAGGAATTAAAACATCAGGGGGTTGCTCTAGGTAAACAAAAGCCTGTTCCTGATTCGCTCCGAGGTGTGCCAGCCTATCCGCGCATATGTTTCCTTCTCGTCGAGTGTGCAGTATTGTTGTGTTGGTTTCTCTCATGAAGAAGCGACGGTCTAGAACCAAAAAATTAAGGGGGTGCTAAGGGTTGTTCTCCCCTGTCAAGAGATTCTTGGCTACCTATAGAAGAGGTCTTGCTTACATGAATTGCATATGACATACTAATCGGCATAACAGTGCATCCGATTTTCCTCTAATGTAGTGTACACTTCATATTATACGTTTGAGTGCATAGCAGATCCATAAATATACATATCTGCTCGCATCAAAATGAAAAACTACGATGTCGTACTTTGATGGATCCTTGTGTAATCCAAAGTCCTTAGTGGTGTGAATTTCGAATGAACTCAACAACGATGTCATCTCGTTTCGTACAAGATTAAGCTCCCAAGTCCCCTGATTCATATTGTTGAATCCAAGCATGTTAAATACCCCGTAGCTTAAAGTTCTTATGGAGAAGAGTCCATTTGTTTCGGACCTTTATGGACTAAAGGGACTTTGTTATACACATATCTACATCAGTTGGTGCAGGCCATTGATCTAATCTTGATAGAAAGAAAAGTTCTTCCTACAAAATTCTGAGCCTTGCTTGTTTTTCAGGAAAGCCTGTCTAGGTAGGTCCATTACTTGCAGGATTTTCATATTAATAGGACAACTTTTGATTTGAAAATGCTTTGCACATTTTTCCTACTGTATGACACTGGAGTGAATCCTGAAACCAGGGAAAATTTGAGATAAGCTGCAGCCGAAAAACCTAGGGTGTTTCATAATGTTAATCTCTTCAAAAGTGAATCTTTGAAAGATGAACCAACTTATGCTGCCAAAGAGCCTGATACAACATGAAGATTAAGATAAAAAGGAAAATAAAAATGCAGAAACTTTTAAATGCAGTTACTTTTTCTGAGGTGCAGCTTTTGATATTTTTAGCTTCAGCAGCTTCAAGATTAGATACAAGCTTAACTCGAATTTTCTTGAGCTTTTCCAGTACAACGTTCATGTTGATCCTCTGGTCTGGTGATTCTGCCGAGCACTCCAATGCTAACACCATGATGGAAGATACACACTCCAGCTTTGCTGAGTAGTGTTCACTCTCTTGCCCCAGCAACAAATTGGCATCTATAACCTCTGTCATCGTATCAGGCAGTGACTCCTTCACCCAACGCTTTAGGCTCATATCTCCAGCAAACATATCGTCAATGGGCGTCTTCCGAGTAAGCATTTCCATCAGCATAATTCCATAGCTGTAAACATCGCACCATGTGGATACAGATCCTTCTGATCCATATTCTGCAAAAACACATGATTTATAGAAAGATAAACAGAAGATCAAGAGAAACAAAATTTGGAGATAAATCTGTTAAAGAAAATAGATTTCAAAAGTAATGTACATCACCTGGTGCAATGTATCCAACTGTGCCAAGGGTCTTAGTATGGGCTATAAACTCCCTCTCACCTAAGAGCTTTGCAATGCCAAAGTCACTCACATGACCAATCATGTCTTCATTTAACAACACTTTGCTAGGCTTCAAATCACAATGCACCACAGGTGTCTCAAAACCGAAATGGAGATAGTCTAATGCACAGGTCACGTCAATCATTATGTTCAACCTTTGCATAATATCTAAGAGGTAGTTGTGCAAGTATAACCACTTTTCCAGACTCCCATTTGGCATGTGCTCCAGAACCACAGCTTTGAAATCAAGGTTAGAGCAACTAGTGATAACCTTCGTGAGATTTCGGTGACAAATGTTGTGAATAACTTCACATTCTGGCTCAAAATTTTTGAGACCCTTTTCTTGATCCAATCGGAATACCTTTATGGCTACAACAATCCCATCAGAGAGTACTCCCCTATGAACTGATCCAAAACTTCCACTGCCAAGTAGGTTGCTTTCCGAAAATCCATTTGTTGCTACAAGAAGTTCATGGTAACTGATTCTTCGATGTAGTGTTGTAGGCTGAAGATCCAATTCATGTTCATCTCTCTTACTTTTCCGGTGTCTTGTCAGCACACACACCAATGTCATGACAAGCACTGCCAGTGAAACCGCAGAGAGTACACATATAAGTACCACCTTTCTACTTGTCTTTGATCGAGTAACCATCCTAGTATTGCATGGTGGGACACCAAATCGAGTAGCACCGCATAAAGCTTCATTCGAGACGAAAGATTGGCTTGTGAAATTTTGAAAAGGTCCACTAGTTGGAATTTCTCCACTTAAGCTATTGAAAGATACATTAAAGTATAGGGTTAATTACTCACGGCACCCCTGAGGTTTACCCTAAATTACACACGGACCCCACTATCTTTGAAAATTACACTCAGTCCCAAAAATTTGAAATTCTTTGACGGGGTTAACGGCTGGTCATAAAAAGACCTTTCTGCCCTCATATATAACCACACAGTGTCTCTTGGGTTTTGGAGGGAAATCAAGAGTTGTGGCTCTTGGTTACAGACTTCGAGAGAGAGGAGAGAGGGAAGTTGGTAGGGAAGTTCTGCCGTCAAAATCGTTCCCATTTCTTGAAGGCTGCGAAATCGAACCCAGCGGCGAAGAAGCCGCCGCCGACGACGACGACGACGACGATAGCCCTGAACGGTGGTACTCGAGTGAAGATCGTGGACGGTTGTGCAAACACGAAGGTATGTTTTCATACCCTTTTCATCTGATCGCAATCATTTGTCTAGTTTCTTCATTTTTTTGAAACTGTAATGGATGATTTTTAACAACGAAACCCTAATTTACGTCTCTGTTCTGTTTAATCACATGCATGTTGAGTCTCTGTTGTATGTAATCATGGGCATGTTGAGTGTATGGTTATTGCATGTTGAGTGCATGGTTTTTGCATGTTAAGTGTATGGTTGTTAAGAATGTTTAGTATATGATTATTGCATGTTATATGATTATTAGCAGAAAACCCTAACTAGAGCCCTACTTAGAGCCCTAATCGAAAGCCCTAAACCGAAATCCCTAAATTGAAGCCATAATCGAAAGCCCTAAAAGCCCTAAATTGAAACCCCAATTGAAAAGTCAATTGAAACCCTAATTGACTATTTAATCAAATTGAATCCCTAATCGACACTGAAATTGAAGCCCTAATTCAATTCTATTTTTGAAACCCCAATTGACAACTCAATTGAAACCCTAATTGACTACTTAATCAAATTGAATCCCTAATCGACATTGAAATTGAAGACCTAATTCAATTTCATTTTCGAAGCCCCAATTGACACCTTAATTGAAACCCTAATTGACTACTTACTCAAATTCAATCCCTAATCGACACTCACATTCAAGCCCTAATTCATCTTCCCCTTCGAAACCCCAATTGACAACTCAATTGAAACCCTAATTGACTACTTAATCAAATTGAATCCCTAATCGACACTGAAATTGAAGCCCTAATTCAATTTCGTTTTCGAAACCCCAATTGACAACTTAATTGAAACCCTAATTGACTACTTAATCAAATTAAATTCCTAATCGACACTGAAATTGAAGCCCTAATACAATTTCAATTCATTTCGAAACCCCAATTGACAACTCAATTGAAACCCTAATTCACTACTTAGTCAACTTGCCCAATTAAGAACTTAAATTAAAGCCCTAATTGACACCCAAATGGAAACCCTAATAGATAACTAATTAACATACCTAATTGACAGCTTTGAGAAATCTTTAATTGATAAATAAAATAATATTATTTCAAATTGTCAAGTTAATTACAGCCTTGTTTGACAGCTTAATTGACATCCAAGTTAACTCTCTTTGTATATACATTACAGAACTGCATACCCTGCTGGTCCACTACTGTAACATAGCCAGAGAGATTGAGAATGTAGAACCAGACATATACAGTTACATGGACTTGCTAAGTGATGCAACTGAGCTATGTTTGAAAGACCTCCCCCCTAGGCTAGGTTTATGCATTGACATGTACTTCATGTTGCCTGGAACTCAGGTCAGGACTGAAATAAATTCTGATAAGGCTTTAGTGGACATGTTTGCACTATATGAGAACTCTAAGGATATACATGTCTACTTAGAGATTGATAGGGCTGAACCGGGGGCAGTTTGTTATCCAGAACCAAGTAGTCAGGCAGCTAGAAATGAGGACTTGAATGAAGTAGAAGAAAGTGGAGGGGACAACAGTGATGAAGAAGAAGGAAGTGAGGGGGAAATACATTTGTCCAGTGATGATTCTGAGGACTTTGATTGGCAAGGAGTAGGAGTGAGTGAGAGTGATGAAGAGTCAGGGACTAATGATGAAGACACTGAGATAGATGATGATAAGCCAAGTGATGAAATGTTGTCAGAATGTGATGATGATGAAGAAACCCCCTTGTACAACAGTGATGAGAATGTAGATGTGGCAACAATAAATGTAGACAGATTTATGAGTGGGGACTTGTTTCAACACAAGGAAGGGAAGGAAGGGGAAAGAATTGAACTGCATCAGGGTTTATTGTTTGAAGATGTAGATCATTTTAGGGCAACTTTGAAAGACTATACCATTGAGAATGGGTTTAAACTGGTGAGAGACAAGAATGAGAAGACAAGGGTGGCTGCTCATTGTGGCAGCCCTGGATGTGCCTGGAGAATACGTGCAACCAATATCCCTGATGGCACAACATTTAAAATTAAGAAGTGTGGCCCTGAACACACTTGTGTGATGGCCACTACTAATAAAGAAGCCAACTCCACTTGGATCTCAGAGAAGATGTTTAAATACATTAGGGGAAATCCTAACATCAGTTTGGGTGGTCTGCAAGAATTGTTGGCTGAGAAGTTTGGTGTAGAGGCCCATAGAATGCAGCTCTATAGGGCCAAAAGGAAGGCACTAGAAAAAATAGAGGGGTCTCATGCTGAGTCATACAAGAAGTTGTGGAGGTATGGGCATGAAGTGATGAGGACTAACCCTGGTAGCTTGTTCAAGCTTGACGCTCAGAGGGTTAGTCCTAACTTGGATTTGCCTTCCTTCCATAGGCTCTTCTTCTCATTTACACCTATCCAAAATGGCTTTAGACATGCTTGTAGGCCCTTTCTTGCAGTTGATGGATGTCATCTCAAGGGGCCTTTTGGAGGTGTGTTATTGGCTGCTGTGGGTCTTGATGGGAATAATGGGTTGTTCCCTGTGGCTTTTGCTGTGGTTGAGAGTGAGAACACACAAAGTTGGAGGTTTTTTTTACATATTTATTCAGCATAATTGGGGATGGTTCTGGAGCTAAGCCATGGGTATTTATGTCTGATGGCCAAAAGGGTATTGAGAATGCCTTAGCTGAGATCATACCACAGGCAAGTCACATGAGGTGCTGCAGGCATCTCTACTGTAACTTCAAGGCTAAGTACCCTGGCATCAAGTTGAAAGCATATTTCTGGGCTGCTGTGAAGGCATATAATGTTGATGACTTTAACCTTGCCATGGGTCAAATGAAGGACCACTCACCAGAAGCAGCTGAGTGGTTGAGTGGGCATAGGTTAGAGAGTTGGGCTAGGCACACTTTTGACCATGCTGTTAAGAATGAGCATGTAACTAGCAACATTGTTGAGTCCTTCAATAATTGGCTAGGGAACTTGAGAGAAAAACCTGTGCTATCTTTGGTTGATACTATTAGAACTAGGTTGATGTCCAAGGTGCATGAAAGGTTTGAAAATGCTGCCTCTTGGGATGGTAAGGTAGCTCTCAAGATTGTGAAAAAAGGCAACCAAGCCCTTGCTTAGTCTAGGCACTGTAGCATAGTGATGTGTGCTGGGGGTACATAATTTGATGTGGTGGTTGACATTGGGAAGGTGCATGTGGTTGTTCTTCAAAGGCAGAGTTGTTGTTGTAGGGTTTGGAATATAACTGGCATACCTTGCAAGCATGCAACAGCATGCATCAATACTAGGAGAATGGAAGGATTAGATTTTGTGGATGTATGCTATAGCAGGGACACATACTTGAAGACCTATGGTGGGGTCATGCACCCAGTGCATGATGAGTCCCAATGGCAGCCTGCTCCAGGGGATCCCTTGCAACCTCCACCATTAAGAAGGTTACCAGGAAGGCCAAGAAAAGAGAGGAAAAGGGCTGCTGATGAACCTGCTAAGGAAGGCAAGAGGTCATGCACCATAAAATGTGCAATTTGTAAGGAAATTGGGCACAACAAAAGGACCTGTCAAAGGGCACCTGTGAGAGGCATTAGTAGGGGCACTGCTGCAGCTAGTGGCAGCCAAGCTGGTGGCAGCCAAACTGGAGGCAATCAAGTGGGAGGCAGTCAAGTTAGCATGAATTTGGATGTAAGTATACTAACTGTGGTTTTGATTTTGGTTTATTGTGATTTAGTTTACTTTTGACTAAATGTCGTTTTGAATTTTTGAACAGGGAGGACCTGTTGTGGGGGGTCCTAGTCAAGGAACCATGCCTTAGCTGCTACTAGTGTGCAGCATTTTGCGTACATACATGGTGAAGATTCATTTTGTGAAGATCATTTTGTGAAAATTACAGAACCTGTGCAGATTCTTTTTGTGAAGCTTAGCAAAGTCTTGGAAAATGTGGTAGATTGCTGATACTGAATACAAATTTTTGAAGTTAAAGTCACAGTGGGAATAGGTTAACTGTAGGTTACAGTTAGGTTGACTACAATATTCAAATTGTAAACTTTAGGTTTTAGTCAACATTAATGCTTTTAATCATGTTTATCAACATTTGGATGATGTAAACATTTGGATGATGTAAACTCTATTTGCACAATGTTAACATTTGGATGATGAATGATGTTATTATTGAGCTAATGTGTACTTAGTTTCAGTATGTTGCTCCGGATTGAGATCTTACTTATTTGCACAAAATGTGAAGTGTGTTAGAAGCATTGGTTAGGGCAGGTTGTGCTTGTGTTTGAGTTTGAAAATTGCAGCTGGTAGATTTGGTACATGGTTGGAACAAGTTGTGTATTTGAATAGTCATACTTTTGAGCATATTGGTAACTTGTTGGGGACTTGGTTTGTGTATTGTCTTGGGGATTGAATTGAGCAGGTTGTGACCTGCATTTTGTGGTTGGACCATTTGAGCAGGTTGATTGCTTGTGGTCTTTGTGCAATGTGCACAAACCACAAGCCCCCTTAAGAAGGCATAGATACTCCATTTGCTTAGAAAATAGATAACCAACCTCTTCATTTGCCTAGAAAATATATAACCAACATGTTCATTTCCCTAGAAAATTTCATTGCAGCCATAGATACTTCATTCAAATATCATTACATTCATTACATGAACCCTAGAAAATTCGAGAGTACCATTTCTCTCTTAAGGCTACATTGGTTGCATTACATAACCATACACCACATTCATCATTTGTTAATGACAAAAACTATCATCAACATACACATCCATGATGAAATTAAAGAACTAATAACCAACATCTTCAACATTGCTTGATTAGACTCAATTAGCTGTAATTTTTTACTCCTTTCAGCTTCATTTGCCTCAAGCAAGTGCATCCTTGATTCTTCATTGGTTTCATGCCTTCGAATTTCTTCATAAACATCAGGTGAACAGATGATTGACCTTCCACTTGGCTTCAATGTTGCTCTATCAGGATTGCACCAACTAAACATGTTACAACCACCACTTGCACAAGTGAATAACAACTTCCCCTTGCTTGGCTTCTCATCAGATTCAACAATTCTAAGACTTGCTCTCTTTCTACACCAGCAACTTATGTAGTTAAACCTTAGATCCAACCATTCCTCACTATTTTCGAACCTTGACATTTTTTGGTTAGAAGGGAAAGAATGAAGTGAAGGAAGAAAGGGAGGAAGAAGGAGAAAGAAATGGGTCTGCAGAAGAGAAGAGAATGAAGAAGAAGAAGAAGAAAAACCCTAAGGGGCAAGAGGGGGTTTTATTCAAGAATGGGAGGGCATTTTGGGGATGAAAAATCCAAAAAGTGATGTGTCAGAGCATCTTTATATGGCGTTAGGGTCTCCGTCAAATTTTTGGGGCTCCGTGAAATGCGGGTACAAACCTCAGGGGAGAGGAGTGTAATTTTCAAAAGATAAGGGGGTCCGTGTGTAATTTAGGGTAAACCTCAGGGGGGCCGTGAGTAATTAACCCTAAAGTATATTAGGTTCGAGAGTTTAATCATTGACTTGGGAATCAAACCAGACAGGTTGTTATGACTCAAATCCAAAATTAAATCATACCAGAGAGGTTGCCAAAGATTCAAGCTTGTCCGGAATAGGTCCTTCTAATCTATTGTGCGCCAAGACCAAGTTCTGCAGACCCCAATTGGTGCTTGGGATGTTGCCTGAGATTTGATTAAATGACACATCTATTGAGGTAATGACCTTTAGACTTGCAATTTCAGAGGGTAGAAAGCAGCTCAAGGAATTTGAGGTCATGTTGAACTCTAAGAGATTCTCGAGGTTCCCAAAGCTTGCTGGCATGCTAGAATTTAATTTGTTATAACCAAGATAAAGGTATCTTAGAGAAGTAACATTCCCTAAGCATGTCGGCAACGGACCAAATAAATCGTTTACATCCAAGTATAATATAATCAAGTTGGATAAGTAACAAAGAACTTGTGGAATGAATCCTTGTATCTTGTTGCTGCTAAGATCTAGCACTTGAAGCTTTTGCATCCCTTTGACAGTCATTGGAATAGCTCCAATCAAGTCATTTGCAAAAAGACTTAAATATGTCAAACTGCTTAAATTGCCAATTTCATTAGGAATGTTTCCTTTGATTTCGCAACCAGCTGCAGATATTTGTTCCAGAGAACTCGAGAGATTTCCAATAGAAACTGGAAGGGTTCCATTAAGAGGATTTAACTGAAAGGATAACAACTTCAATTTCTTGCAACTAGTCAAGGAAGTGATGAAGCTTAATTGCCGTGACAATGCTTCTCCAATAAAATTATTATCTCCTAGTCGAAGTTCTTCCAGGGATGCTAAGTTTCCGAATGAGTTGGGAATTATACCACTGAAATGGTTTGAAATGACGTCTATTTTGTACAGTTTAGAAGCATTTGTGATTGACACAGGCAAACTTCCAGTGAACTCATTCCCTCCAATGAAGAGTTGCTCAAGATTGGGTAGTGTCTGGCCTATAAACGACGGCAGCACTCCTGAAAAGTGATTGTGTAGTGTAGATAAGTTAAAGATCGTTGCTGGAATATCACCTGTAAAACTCTTTGCTCCCAAGTTTAGATTGACTAAATTTAAGAGGTTACCAACCGCTTCTGGTATTGTACCTGCAAAAAATGGAGTGTCGGTTCAAAAATTGTTCTACTGTCATCATTGGTTTGCATGCAATGCCATGGAACAAAAGTTTGCAGGATTCTCTCCTCCCCCCTCATTCCTTTAGCTAATCTTGAAAGCTTTGAACCTTTCTGTTCCCAACCTATTCTGGTCGTACCCAAAGGCCCACTGTGGTCCCATTTTGCATGACACGTCCGCACAAGCAACATACATTTTCAACGCTCACAACCGGTCAAAGCATGCACACGCCAGTCGCGTGCACTTCTCACTTTTGTCACTTTACTTCGGCACTAAGAAGCTCTTTTTCGCGTAAAGCGTCATGACACTTCGACCGTCGCACTTCGCCCATCACCCGTCGACGCGCCATGGCACTTGCCCAAGGAAGTTGGCCTTGCCCTCCCCCTTGGGGTCGGCCTCGGCCTCCCTATTGGGGTCGGCCTCGGCCTCCCCATGAGGGTCGGCCTCGGCCTCCCCATGAGGGTCAGCCTCGGCCTCCCCTATGGGTTGGCCTTGGCCTCCCCCTATAGGTTGGCCTTTGATCTCTATCCTTAACACCTTCACTTCTCTCCAAGAGGCCTTGCATCCTTCGCGACCCCAATCGCCCGGACGTCACTCTGCGACCCCGTTGCCCTCTCCCGCGCACCAACTCCGCATCGCTCATCGTCCGTCGCCCGGATGTCGTCTCCTCGACCCCCGTCGCCGATGTCCGGGCGTCACACTCCGCCGCGCCCCTGCGCCGCGCTGCTGATACAGTTATGCCCCTAGGGCTCTCTGTCACACTACCGTGCCCCCGGCACCATACGCACTCTGTCGAGCCCATGCGCCATCATTGACACAAACGTGCCCCCGACACATTACGCACTCGGTCGTGCCCATGCGCCACACCATTGACACAGACGTGCCCCCGGCACCTTATTCACTTCATCGCGCCCATGCGCCACAATCATGTCATCATGCCCCCAGGCACCACACTCATTCGTCACACCACGCGCACCTTGCCTTGGTCATGGAACATGCTTCAACCCACGCTCTGGAGTGTACATCATCCCGCGGGGATAGGCGACTCCTCCGGGACACTATCTCTGCCAGGGAGCTCTTCAACTCCCCTTCCGCCAGGTAGACGGCTCCTCCGGGATGCTACCTCGGCCAGTCAGGTAGACGGCTCCTCCGGGATGCTACCTTGACTCGCTCCGAGTGCTCCGGCACAAGGACTCACCCGCAGGGATAGGCGACTCCTCCGGGACACTATCTCTGCCAAGGAGCTCTTCAACTCCCCTTCCGCCAGGTAGACGGCTCCTCCGGGATGCTACCTTGGCCGGCCAGGTAGACGGCTCCTCCGGGATGCTACCTCAGCCTGCGGAATAGGCGACTCCTCCGGGACACTATCTCCGTTAGGGTGCCTGCGTGACTGGCCTACGTGCTCCGGCACTGGGGGCTTACGTCGGCACCCCTAGGGACTATGACCCCCGGGTCACACTGAGACGGGAGCAGGTCTTCGGAGGGCATCACACCTAGTTCACTTGGCAGTTGGGCGTCGGGTCTTCCCCACCACTGCCAGGCCTGTGGGACTCCGTAAGGGCTTGGATTGGAGGATAGATCAAGGGGGTTCTCTGGCCACACCGACGCTGTGGGAGCCAGTCTTCTCAGACAGACAGAGCGACGCTGTGCGGGGCAGGCCGGATGAATATGCGATCTGACAGTCCATGGAGCACCGGCACCCGTGGACCCTTCGGTGACGTGTCACTCCCGGGGAACGCCACGTGTCGATTAATGAGATCATCATCTCAATCTCTATAAATATAGGTCTTGAGAATTCATTTGGGACGTTTGGACATTTTCAAAACATATTTCACTTTCTCACTCTAGAATTCTAGAGAGAGAAACATACAGTACCCTGACTCTGGACCTAAGCATCGGACTGTGACTGTCATCGTGTATTCATCCCGCGCTATCGCCCTCGTAGCACTGCCACCCTCGAGTTCTGTCTGGGAAGCCCTTGGTCTCTGCCCTTGTTCCACCCTTGTTGTGTCTCACATCAACATACTTGGAAACTGACACGGACTGCAGCCTTTGTGGCACCTCCACGTAGGTACGAACCCACTTTCCTTGACATCACTTTCTGATACAAAACAATATTAATCTTACTCACTTCTATGTTCTAGCTTCACCGTGGCAGGAGGTTTAGGCACATCAGTTCCTATGGCTTGATGTTGACCTAATTAATTTGTTAATCTCATCTAGCTTTTATTCCTGATGAACTATTTACCACTTACAAAGCATCTACTATTGCTGAAGCCATGAATAGTGAGTAAAAGACGAAGGAAACTGATTGAACACGTATCTTGGACATGCTAGGAAAATGCTGAAAACTGTGTCCTGGAGAGTCTTGCCTTAGGAACTACCAAGCAAGCAAAAGATTAATTTCTTCTTTAATTTTTCTGTTTTGATTTCGTTTTACTTATTTTTTCCTACCTTTGTTCCTTATCAAACATCAAATTTTGCGAGTTTCGAAGCCACTTAAAGCACGAAAATAGAATTGCAAGCTAAGAGAATTAAAAGTCGAAGTAAATCATATTCATACCTGTGAAGTTGTTATATTCAAGATATAACTCCTTAAGCAGTGTGATATTCCCAATCTCTGTTGGTATGGCTCCAGTGAAATTGTTGTCATGAAATGATATCAGTTCGAGCCTTGATATATTACATAAAGTAGGAGGGATGATGCCTGAAGAAAGATGCAATTAATTACACTTTTAGTGAAATTTGGCAGCCAACTGTAGAGGATCCAACCATTAGTGTAAAGTTAGACTCACAATGACTCATTAGTAACCATACAAAACCAAAAGGAAAGAATGATTTCGTACCTGTCAAGTTATTATTGCCAAGGTATAACTGTTTGAGCATTGTTAGATCCCCAATCTCTCTTGGTATCGATCCACTGAATTTGTTAGTTAAACACTTAAACGCCAAGGACATCAACTGAAGCTTGGAACATTTGCATAGACTTGATGGAAGTTGGCCATAGAAACCATTATCGGTCAAATTGATACCTTCTAGTCGCTGCAAACGATCTAATTCATCGGGTAGATGACCATGAAAATTGTTGTTGCTAAGATCGAGGGAAACAAGGAATGAGAAATTTCTAATGCTTGGAGGAATGCTGCCTACAAGTCCCATGTTTGCAAGATGCAACGCTGCGAGAGACGGCTGCAAGTGATACCGATCCAGTTGCAAATAGGACTACCAGAGGACCAGTTGGCCGCCAAGATGTCGTAAGGGTCGAACGTTATATGGGATTTGAGGGAAAGACGCAGGAAGAGTGTCGGATAGTTTATTTTTCGTAAAATCAACCACACCAAGTGTTGATATGTTGTATAATGTTGCTGGAATGGTGCCGGTCAGTTGGTTACTGGCTAAATTTAACTGCTTCAAGTTTTGAAGATTACCGATGTCCGTTGGAATGTTTCCTTGTAGATGATTATTACGCGCATTGAAGTTCTCAAGATTCGTTAAGTTACACAGAGAAGGCGGGATAGTGCCTGCAGAAAAGGTAAAAAACATAGTAAGCTCCCGAGGCCATTCTAAACCGTAAAGATGTGATTATAAGAGCTGTAAGTTGTACTGAAATTAGTTTCCCGTTTTAGATTTGATAACCAAAATGGCAAAAGCAATGGCTCTGTTTGACATTTTGAACCTTGACCTTTCAAGCACATACATTTCAACTTTCGCAGCAAAACTATCACTTGAGAACAAAAGATGTCAGACCTTATCAAAAAGTACAACTCCTAGCATCGAGTGTGAAAGATTAACAGCTATGGCTTTGAGGTTATTTTTCACCAAGCATAAATCTGAAAGTCAAGAAATAGATTGTTCAAAATTTTGAAGCTTAAACCGCAGTTAGGCCAAAGAGACTACAATAAGTGTAGACAATACCTGCCAAGTTGTTATAACCCAAATACAATTCCTTAAGCAACTTTAGGTCCCCAATCTCTTTTGGTATCGGTCCAGTAAATTGGTTGAGCAACAATGACAACACCTGAAATTTTGAACATTTGTTGATACTCGATGGGATTTGGCCATTCAACTCATTGCCAGATAGGGAAATCCAATCTAGATTAAGGAGATTGCCAACCTCCTGTGGAAGTCTTCCTTGAAGAGAATTAAAGTTTAAACTCACACTCTTAAGCTTTGAGATATTCCATAATGATGGTGGAATGGTGCCTGTGAAGCTGTTATTTGCAAGTCGGAGGTGTTCCAGGTTAGGCAACTCATCCAGCCACGTGGGAAGCCCTCCGCTGAAGTCATTGAAATTCAAGTTGATTTCTTTGATTCGGCGCAAATGAACCATTTCCTTGGGCATACCGCCAGAAAAACTGTTGTTTCTGAGGTTAAGAGAAACGAGGAACGAGAGATTTCCCATGCTTGGGGGAATGGTGCCTAGTAGTCCCATGTTTGATAGGTTCAAGGCGGCAACTCTTCCGTGGCGATTGCAAGTGACTCCAGTCCAGTTACAAACGTGTATGACAGAGGAGGACCAGCTGGTAATAGGGGCTTCCAAGGAGAGAAGTGCATGTTCATCCGTGGTGATATTGGTTATTGCGCTAACCACCGCGATACTCAGGATTACAGCCAAAAATACTACTGCTGCCATAGCAAATGGTAAGCCACGAAATCTCACCCTAAGGCAGTAAAATGGCATGCCTGGCAAAGAATTTGAAGTTCCAGTCATATTGAACATGAAATATGTTTGACAGGATCTTGTTCATCCCGCTTTCTTCACGTACAAAAAACCCAAGACTATGACTGGTAGTAGACTTGCGTTTATAAGACTCAAACTTGTGAAAGTCTCGAGTCTTATTATTGGAAATTTGCAATCTAGATGCGAGTAAACTTTGCAGGGCGTACGGTTGTTTTGCCCAAGTCCTTAATTATTTGCTGGATTAAGCTTGAAAGTCTTGAGTTGAGAAATCTCATCATGTCACCATGGCAGCATGCTACCATAGCTTGGCACTCCAGCGAGTGTGAAAAAAGAGGATGATGGTGCAAATGGTCCAACAGTTTTTGCAATTAATTAGATCTATGATGGGAGAAGAAATCTTTTTTACTTGTACTTCTAAAAGAAAATTTACTCCTAATTTTTGCCTATAATTCCATCTCACCTTTTGAAGTTTACTGAACCATAATGGACGCCGCGAGTAATAAAGAGGTTGTATCTTTGATTAACATTCTTGTAGTCATCCAAAGGAGAGACTATTTCGACTGATGCACATAGCAGTCGTTGCAGCGATATGACCTTATTTTTGCTTGAGAGATGAGCTTCCTGGAAACATCTCGGAAGTTGAAGTGTACTTGGGTGATGCCATGGCTTTGTAAAATCAATGCACATGCCTTGACCATTAGCACAAGAAAGGTCTCCCTTCAATCAATTCGTACGCACATACGGGTCCCTACATTATTATGGACAGCTATGTTCACATTGATTTCTGACTTGTAATTAGGGAAACACCTCTTTAGTCTTGGCTTAGAACTTGCTAGGAATGTTATTGTTGGTAATTGTCAAAAGTTAAATAAGGAAGCCAACTGTACATAATCTGTCCAATAGGCAACCAAAAAAGAAATAGCTTGGAGAAGTTTTTTTGGTATGCATTCTGGTCAAGTTCGTGTTAGAGGAATGAATTTAACAGGTTATACTAAAGAATCTTGGGTAGCAAAACAAAAGAAAATGTTTAGGCCTTCAAATATAAGTGCCCTATCATACGCAAGGATGTCAGGCTTGATCATCTTGAGCTGAGTCACAAAAGTTCTCATATTCATCCTTTGCATGGGCGACTGCTGCACAGGTCAAAGCCAATTTGATGATAGGCAGCAGGGAATGTTGTTTGGAGCTAGCAGCAAAAATGCTCATCTCTTTCCTTCTTTACTTATTTTTGTTTACACCTATTAGGCCACCGAGGTTATTAAAGATCAACAGAAAAATTCCCAAAAGGATCGGTAATATTATTACCGATCCTTTTGGGAATTTTTATTACTGATCCTTTTGGGGATTTTTCTGTTGATCTTGTAGCTAAATGCATCAATTCTTAAAACAGGCGTGGAGATGTTCCGGATTAACTCTTTACCGTACCATGAAATGGATTACTACCCACCACCATAACGATCAATTGTCTGCAGTCACTCTAGTAAATGATAAAGTTCAACCTTGTGCTTGAAAGCTCGGAAGTCAATATATTAGTTGTCCCAAGTTCCTAAGTGTTGGGGTAAAAACACCAGCGATTGAATCATAGGACACCTCGAGAACCCGGAAAGTGGAAGCATTCAAGATTAGCATATGGGAAAGTCCCACTGACCTCAATATTTGACATTGTAAATCTCTTCAAGATTAAGCAGCCCTAAACCAGTTTTTGGTGGAAGATTGCCTAAAATGTGATTGGGCTGATAGTTCAAAAGCTTTTTAATAAATAAGGCCGGCGGTACCTTCTGGAATTTCACCTGCAACTTTTGATGTGAACTCTATAGTGTAATGGAAGCTTATAACATATGCAAGATCTAAAACATATGTAAAACTGCGGGAAATTACGTAAAACTGGGGTAGGGTAAATTATCACGAGTCATGAAGATATTCACGTACTCATATCGCAGTTGATCCTTCCATGAAACTGTCAGTCGTACAAAGTCGTAAAATAGTCCCCTGTTAACCGTTGTCACGATAGTGATAGCATGCACTGTGTAGTATAAAGTCGTAAAATACTCCCCTGTGCTGGCTCATTACGGCGGGCCTTTCTCAAAGGCCAGTGTCATTTAATAATGGATGGCGTTGAGCTTAATCTCCATAGCCAAAGGAGTCGGGTTTTGATAACTCTCTCCTCTCCTCTGAAGTATTGAAGAGAAGATACATTGATTATTGGTCAGGGTGTTGCACCTGCAACAGATTCTAATGGGGTTGAGACCAAAATTTTGTGTGTTGAGCATTATGGGAAGCAGGAGAAGATGATGATACTAATAGCATATTGGTTAGAAAAACCATTATCTATCAATGCGTTGTTACCAAGGTAAATCGCGTTTTGGGAATCTCTTAGAGGATGGCGATAGACTTTAATTAAAGCAATTTGCAATTGCTTGTATTGGATTGTGTTGTCCCAGTTAGCTGATTGTAAGATAGTCAATGTAGTTAAAGTTCACGAAGCTGATTGCCCATAACAAGTAGGAGGCCACCAGACAAGCCATGGACAAATCAATGGTTTCCAGATGTGAGATATTCAATACATTGGCTAGTTTTTTGCACTGTGACCCGATTCATTCAGAAATTCATCTGACGTTGTGGCCCCCAAAAGCGCGTGAACCGTACCTTCAACCGTCGCTTCGATTCCATTTTCTATAGATCCAGAATTCAGTGATTAATGCTTCGGATTTGCTTTGAGTAATGTCATTTATAGCTTTCTTCAATTCTCTGTTCTCTTCTTGCATCTCCTTCAATTGTTTTTGTAGTGCCTTTATTAATGGAAAAATTAGGAATTGAGGGGTTTTAGGGTAAAAACTTTATAAAATGTGGGTTTGTTTTGAAAGATTGTGAACAAGTGGGGCAGTTTTTTAAATTTCTAAACAAGGGGAGAGGTTAGGAAAAAAATGAGTTTTCTTAACTCCTTTAGTTTGCTCTTCCCAAATTACCTCTCCCCCTAAAAGAATGACCCCAAAAGAATTACCCCTCTAATTTGCTCTTTCCAAATCAGCCTTCTTTATGAGCTTCTCCCCAATTGTTTTTTCTAAAAGTTACTATTATGTTTTAATATTATGAAAAAAGTTGTTATTGTTCGTATTTCTTAGTGTTATCTTTGATATAAGCGAAGAAGTGCTCAGACTATCCTTTTATTATTGTCTCTAATATTATTTCTTTAATGCTATCCTTAACTATCATATGATAATCCACGAAGATAATAATTCAGAACCTCATATTACTAGCAAAAAGTATCGTTAAAGAGCTTCTTGTGAAAAAAAGAATTTAATAATATTAATTTTCTTACGCTTGTCGCAGGAAAGCGATTCAAAATTCTCCTTGTAAGTTTTTTTTGCAATGAATCGCGTTAAAATTCTCTTTATGAGTTTTGTAGTAGGATCCTCATTTCCCATTTGACCTGCCCAAATCCAGCGAGTGTTTTTTCTTCTTCCTTTTTTTTTTTTTTCCTCTTCTTTTCCAGTTAAGTAACCGAAATGGGACTCAACAAGGAAGAACCGATGAGGGAGGAAGTATCAAATGAGAGTGAAGTCTCAATTTTTTAGGCTGTGGTCTTCAATTTGTAGTTGACTGACATTTATTCAATTTGGTGTACTCCTAAAAACAAGATGCTACTTTGTTTATGAGAAGGGGCAGACTTGAAAGTGTCAAATTATCTTAAATTTAACAGAAAGAAAGAAAGAATGATTCTTGATTAAGATCGGCCACTCACATGTACATATCAGGATTTCTAATAAGTACTCCCTCCCTTCCAAAGTATTTGATCGTGTTTAACTTGCACACTTAATTAAGCTAAGAGTCATATTTCATGGGTTTTCTATTGTATTCCAAGAGAGACAAAGAGAAGAGGAAGAAAGTGAATCGGGAGAGAGAAAGTGGGTTTGTGGAGGATTAAATACGAGGAGAAAAATAGAATAAAATTAGTGTAAAAAGGATAAACATGTAAAAATACTTATAAAAATCTATCTTCATTAAGAAAATGATCAATTTTTCTGGAACAGTTCAAAGGGAAAATATGATTAATTTTTTTTGGGACGGAGGGAGTAGTTCATATGAATCATCATAGAAAATGAAAATTTTCCGAAGCTAAGGAAGTACTACATGCGGAGGGTCATATTAAATGCTATGAGCTCCCTCTTGCTTAGGAGCTTGCAAGCAGCATATTAAATGCTATGAGCTCCCTCAAAACTTTTGGCCACACTTTTTGACGGCAATTTGAGGACTTTATGGCGACAACTATAAGTCCCACTTTATGTGTCTATTGCACCAGCCAACCTCAATAACTCTATCTTACATAGCCTTTGATCTACGTGAAGCACTCGAGTGTAATCCCAAATAAGCAAGGGAAAAGTTCTTTTTTTTTTTCCTTTCTAATTTTGAAATGGCTGCATAATGATAGTGCCATTGAAACAAGTTCAATCTTGCTTAGACTTGAGTACATAAAAGATTTTTTTTTATAGCATCCAGGCTTTAAAACAGACCGCAGACCTTGGACATTATTTTTATAGCCGAACTATAACTAACTTAATTAGATGTTCCCGAAAGGAATCTGATCTAAGAATCGAACACCATACGTTATGATTGAGTCCCCCTCCACTGTGGGGTCCATGTGCTCTCACCGGGTAACTATGTTCATTAGTCAATTGCGAATCCACATTTTTCCTAGATAAACTTTTTTATATCTCCCCTTATAAGTTAAGAATTTTTTGCAGACTAAAATGTTTCATTCACCAAAATGGAATAAAAGATTTGAATAACGGGCCTTTCCTGGACCTTCTGTGGGCTACCCAATCACAGAAAAAGTCAAGCTCCTCATAGTTGCAGCACAAGAATAATATCAATGGTACGCGTTATCTTTTTTGGTAAATAATGTCACTCCTGGTATCGATTTACGTGCGTCACATTTCATTGTTCATTGTTGTCATACTAATTTTTGTAGTTTTCAGTACTCAATTAGAATCAACCGCTTACAAAGCTCTTCTCCTAATGAAGCCCTGGACAGAGTGAGGGTAAAAGATGAAGCCATGCAAAATATATTGCTGCTTACGTCTATCAAAGCACACCAAGGAGAAAGAGAATGTAATGCTAGGAAAATACTGAAGACTTATTTGTCTGATTTAATTTCCTTTTTGGAGAATTAATTGTAGGATAAGAAATTTAAATGACAAGCGGCATCATTTTCATACCTGTGAATTTGCTATATTCGGGACGTATCTCTTTGAGCATTTTTACATTCTTAATCTCTGATCCAATGAATGTATTTTTAGGCAACAAATCAGCTCGAGTGTTGAAATACTACATAGAGAATCTTAATGAAAAATGAGGCCTTTTGCGGGTGATTGCACCTCAGGACAACTGCTGTAGTGTAAAGTTAGACTAGCTAAGACTAATTAGTAACAATATCTGTTCAAACAATGTCATACCTGCAAGTTATTATTGCCAAGATATAACTGTTTAAGCATTATTGCTAAGTCCCCAGTTTCACCTTGTATTTATCAGCTGAATTTGTTAAACGTCAATGACATGAACTGAACATCTACATAGATTTGCGGAATTTGACCATAAAATTCATTGTCACCCGAATATGTTTCTTCTAGTCGCTGCAAATGAGCCAACTCATCAGGCAGATGGCCACAAAAACTGCTGTTGCTAATTTCGAGGGAAACTAGGAGAATCCAGAGAGTGGAAAGTCCCACTGACCTTATTATTTGATATTGTAAAACTATTCAAGATTAAGCAGCCCTAAATCAGTTGTTGGTGGAAGATTGGCTGCAACTATTGATGTGAACTCTGTATTGCAAAGGAAGCTTATAACACAAATTGTGCAAAATCTGAAAGTTGTATGATCTCCCCTCATGTAAAACTAAGGGGAAATTATCATGAGTCATGAAGATATTCTCATATTCATATCGCAGCTGATCCTCTCATGGAATTGTCAGCACGTAGTACAAGCAGACTTTTAATTGTTGACCGTTGTCACGATGGTGATAGTGTGCACGCTGTAGTAGAAAGTCATAAAATACTCACATATGCTGGCACGTAATGGCGGACCTTTCTCAGAGGCCAGTATCAGTATCTAGTGGATCGCGTGAAGCTTAATCTCCAGAGCCAAAGAACTCAGGTTTTGATACTTTTGTCCTCTGAAGGGGCATATCAGAGTTCCATCGCAAGCTAGTGTTGAAGAGAAGATACATATTGCATTTGCAACTGCTTCCAATGGGGTTGAGACCAAAAAGTTAGGTTTTGAGCATTATGGGAAGCAAGAGAATATGATGACACCAATTGCCTATTAATTATAGTAGAAAAACCAGCACCTGTCAGTATGTTGTCACCAAGGTAAATCAGGTAAAGTGTAACCGGATTGTCTATATAGTGCGGCATATTCTCCAGAGGATACTGATAGTCTTTGAAGCATTTTGAATATAATTTACACCCTAGATTTTTCTCCTGGAGTTTTTTTAGGCTGCCTGATCGCAAAAAAATGCAGGATTCTGTCCCAGCCCTCATTTCTCTAACTAATCTTGAAAGCTTTAATCGTTTCTCCTAGTTAATGCAAAATGTAGAGAATGATCTATGATTCTGGATTGGGTCTGAGTTCTAAAGTGGCTGAGGTTATTATTGGCAATACATGGAGGCTACCTATCATTAGATCTCAGGCCTAGAGAGAGCTAAGCACTACCCTCAGTACTTTGCCTCTGGCAAAATTAGATCAACCTGATAAGATCAATTGGGATATACAACCTAATGGTAAATTCACTATAAATTCTGGTCGGACTTGTTTTAGAATTAAAGCAAGCAGTTGCATGGTGGAAACTTGGTTGGTTCAATGGGCATACTCCCAAGTATTCCATAACTCTATGGATGCTGTGTAAAGGTGGTTTGAGAACCAAATCTAAACTCAAGGCATGGAATGTAATCCAAGATGACAGCTGTGTCTTATGCTTCAATCAACATGAGAGTGGATCATTTGTTTATTCAGTGCCCTTATGCTCAAGAGTTATGGAGATTGATTCTTGGAAAACTGCATTTTGGTGGTGCCTTGGACTTAATTCTTACGATATGCAGTGCAAAACTTTAGAGGCAAGAGCTTCAGGGCCAATCTGCAAGCACTCTATATCTGTTACAGTTTTACGGTCTGTGGAAGGAAAGGAATGTGAGAATTTTTTAGCAGCAGCAAACTACTCCTCAAGGCTGCCTATATGCTATACAACAGTGGGTGAGAATTCGAGTAAACAGCTGGAACAAAGTCTCCTCAACAGCCAGAAACCAAGATCTGTGTACAGCTTGGGGGATCAGAAGCACGGTGTTTACGGATTAGCTACAATTTTGTGATTATTTCTTCAGCTTTGTTTGATAACTGTACAGACTAGTATTGCTTTTGAATTCTTGAAGTGGTGGTGTAGTGTTGGTTGTATACATGTTTTGAGCTTGAATGGAATACAAGGACTTTTGACCACAAAACATTGTATACGTATGTGGCCATAGAGAAGTTCCCTATGGCAAAGCAATACATCCAATTTCCCCTTAAAGTAATGTATCCTTTAAGGGGAATTACTGTTTTCTTTAGTTTAGCTTTGATACTTTTAGCTTTCAGCTGTTTCAAGATTAGATACAAGCTTAACTCGAATCTTCTTGAGCTTTTCCGGCGCGTCGTTCATATCGATCCTCTGGTCTGGTGATTCCACTGAACACTCCAATGGTAACACCATGATGGAAGATACACTCTCCAGCTTTGCTGAGTAGTGTTCACTTTCTTGCTCTAGCAAATTGGCAACTATGACCTCCGCCATCGTATCAGGCAGTGACACCTTCACCCAACGCTTCAGGCTCGTATCTCCAGGAAACATATTATCAGTGGGAGGCTTCCTTCACCCATGTGGATACTGATCCTTCAAATCCATATTCTGCATAAACACATGATTTATAGAATGATAAACAGAAGATCTAGAGAAACAAAATTTGGATATAAGTCTGCTTTAAAGAAAAGAAATTTCAAAAGTTACGTACATCACCTAGTGCAATGTATCCAACTGTGCCAAGGGTCTTAGTATGGGCAGTAAACTCCCTCTCGCCTAAGAGCTTTGCAATGCCAAAAAGTCACTCACATGACCCTCCATGTCTTCATTTAACAACTCATTGCTAGGCTTCAAATCACAATGTACCACAGGTGTCGCAAGACCAAAATCGAGATAGTCTAATGTACATAATATCTAAGTAGTACTTGTGCGAGTATAACCACTTTTCCAGACTCCTACTTGGCATGTACTCCAGAACCTCGGCTTTCAAATCAAGGTTAGAGCAACTAGTGATAACCTTCGTGAGATTTCGGTGACGAATGTTGCGAAACATCATATTTTGTCTCAAAACTTTTGAGAGCCTTTTCTTGATCCAGTCGGAATACCTTTATGGCTACAACAATCCCATCAGAGAGTACTCCCTATAAACTGATCCAAAACTTCCACTGCCAACTAGGTTGCTTCAAGAACGTCATGGTAACTGATTCTTCGATGTAGTGTTGTAGGCTAAAGATCCAATTCATGTTCAGCTCTCTTACTTTTCCGGTGTCATATCAGCGCACACACTAATGTCATGACAAGCACTACCAGTGAAACCGTGGAGATAACAGATATAAGTACCACCTAGTAATACACGGTGGGACAACAAATCGAGTAGCACCACATAAAGCTTCATTCGAGACGAAAGATTGGCTTGTGAAGAAAAGGTCCACTAGTTGGAATTTATCCACTTAAGCTATTGAAAGATGCATTGAAGTATATTAGGTTCGAGAGTTTAATCATTGACTTGGGAATCATACCAGAGAGGCTGTTATGACTCAAATCCAAAATTTCCAGGCTTGCCAAAGATTCAAGCGTGTATCTTGTGGAATGGATCCTTGTATCTTGTGGAATGGATCCTTGTGTCTTGTTTCTGCTAAGATCTAGCGCTTGATGGTTTTGCATCCCTTTGGCAGTCATTGGAATAGCTCCAATCAAGTCATTTGCAACAAGACTTAAATGTGTCAAACTGCTTAAATTACCAATTTCATTAGGAACGGTTCCTTTGATTCCGCAGCCAGCTGCAGATATTTTTTCCAGAGAACTCGAGAGATTTCCAATATAAACTGGAAGGGTGCCATTAAAAGGATTTAACTGAAAGAATAACAACTTCAATTTCTTGCAACTTGTCAAGAAAGTAATGAAGCTCAATTCCCGCGATGATGATTCTCCAATAAAATTATCATCTCCTAGACGAAGTTCTTCCAGGGAAGTTACCGAATGAGTTGGGAATTATACCACTGAAATGGTTTGAAATGACGTCTATTCTGCAGAGTTTAGAAGCATTTGTGATTGACACAGGCAGACTTCCAGTGAACTCATTCCCTCCAATGAAGAGTTGCTCAAGATTGGGTAGCGTATGGCCTATAAACGACGGCAGCACTCCTGAAAAGTGATTGCCTGCAAGTCCAACTCCTCGTAGTGTAGAAAAGTTAAAGATCGTTGCTGGAATATCATCTATAAAACTATTTGCTCCCAAGTTTATATTGACTAAATTTAAGAGGTTACCAACCGCTTCTGGTATTGTACCTGCAAAAAATGGAGTGCCGGTTCAAAAATTGTTCTACTATCATTGGGGATGAATTGTAGTTTATTGGTCTGCATGCAATGCCATCTACCACTTACAAAGCTTCTACTATTGCTGAAGCCATGAATGGTGTGAGAGTAAAAGACGAAGGGAAATGCTGAAAATTGTGTCTTGGAGAGTTTTGCCTGAGGAACTACCAAGCAAGCAAGAGATTTCTTCTTTTATTTGTCTGTTTTGATTTCGTTTTACTTATGTCTTCCTACCTTTGTTCCTTATTAAACATCAAATTTTGTGATTTTTGAAGCCACTTAAAGCACGAAAATAGAATTGCAGGCTAAGAAATTTAAAAGTCGAAAAGATGGAGAACATGGAAGGAGGCAGGATAAAAGTTCTCATTTCATCTTGAAAATATGCGTACATTCTATCTCTCAATGCTCTCTGATATAAAAAATTAACTAACAAACAAACAAACAGAAATTCAGAACAACTTAGACCAACAGAACTAAAACAGCTGGGCGGCTACTTAACAGCTTAACCAAATTTGCAAGACATAGTCTTAATTTGGGTTTAACTCCTCCAACGACTTTGTGGCATTTTTTTCTCAAATCTCGATTGTCCCTTGCTGTTGCTCTATTTTGACAATTGTTATGAGGGGACGACGCTTAATCCTGACTTTCAGTGGAGTTCAGTTACTGCAGGGCATGACATTTCATCCCCTTGAGTGGGTCCTTGACCCCAAGGGTCAAAATTTGGGAATTGGCATTTGAGAGCATATTAATCCTCCCAGGTTTCATCACCATCCACCAAGTTCAAGCATTTGATCAATACTTGAGCTACTGGTGAGTTGTTCTTCTAAATTAAACCACTATCCAATACCATCATAGGGTCTATCATATATATGGCGTTCTGGATTAACAAAAGGTAGTTCCATGGAAGATCTGGTGCTGGTTCCCAACTTCTTCTGGGCAGGAACACACGGAACACTGGGTGAATTGCTGTAGTGGGTGCAAGCTTCAGCTTGTATGCTACTAAGCCAATTCGTTCCAGGATCTCATATGGCCCATAGAACATAAGAGAGAGATTGAGGTTCTGCCTGATGGCCACTGAAGTTTGCATGTATGGTTGCAGTTTGAGGTGGATCCAGTTCACGCTCCTTACGGTTAGCATCAGCATATTGTTTCGTTCTAACTTTGGCTTCCTTTAGATTTTCCTTGAGACGTTGTAGCATGATCTGTCTCTCTTTGAAGTACTGGTCTAGGGTAGGAATTGAATTGGTCTCAAGCTGGACCATCCCTAGTGGTTTTGCCTTGTATTTATACAAGGCTTCAAAGGGTGTAGCCTGCAATGATTGGTGAAAATTTGTGTTGCACCACAACTCAGCGAGGGATAGCCACTTAAGGCAATTTCGAGGCCTGTCCCCTGCCATAAATTTAAGGTAGTTTTCCAGGCACCTTTTAACCCTCTTAGTTTACCCATAATTTTTAGATAACCAGAGCTTAAGGAGAATTTCCCAACACTCCAAAAAGTCTTCACCAAAAGTGTGACAGGAACACCTTGTCTCTGTCACTTACAATAGAGCTAGGTGTCCCGTGTAACTTAATTACCTAATCAAGAAAACTTGGCTACTAACTCAACTGTACGTATAGGAATGTGCTAAGGCAATTAAATGGGCATACATGCTGAGTCTATCCACCACCACTGTATGACATTTTTTCCTTTAGAATTAGGTAATCAATCAATAAAGTCTATAGTAATGTGTGGCCAATGTTGATCAAAGATTGGCGGGGGTTGTAGAAGACCAGGCATGTGAACATGCTCAGGTTTGCTCTTCTGACAAATATCACAATGGGACATCAGTTGTTGGACATGAGTAGCTTTCATCCCAGAATGTCCCCCAGACCTACCTCTATATAACTCTTCTAGGATTTGTTTCTTAAGGTCATTGCCATTTCCCACGAATACTTTCCCTTTGAATCTCAGGATTTAATTTTGATTAGAATAAAAATTGGTGGCCATATAGGTTCTGAAAACAATTCCCTGACATGTTGAACGGCTAGCTTATAACTCTTTGATCCAAGTGGGAATTAAAAGTGACAATGCTTCACATTCTAGATGTTCTCCAGTTGGAAAGGAATTTCTGCTGTAGTAGGGAAGTGACCTTTTGCCCTAGGAGGTATTTGAGCCTGCAGTGGTCAGTTCTTAGGATGAAGGGTTGATTACTCAGATAGGTTACTGCCTGAACAACAGCCTACAATTCCTTTTCATAAGTGGGTAACCCTACATTTCTAGGTCTTAATGTCGTACTATAGTAAGCAATGGGTTTCTCTGCTTGCATTAGGACATCCCTCACTCCCCAGTCACTAGCATCTTTTTCAACTTCAAATGGCTGTGACAAGTTAGACAGGGTCAAGACTAGTGTTAAGGCCATGGCTAGTTTAAGATAGGAGAAAGCCTCTCAGGTTCAAGGGTCCAGCGGTAGGCATCCTTTTTTACTAAAGCGGTTAAAGGTTTGATGATAGCATCATAGTTGGCAACAAACTTTCTGCAATATCCTGTCAAATCAAACAATCCTTAGTCCTTCAAGCACTTCGGTATTTGCCAATGCAACATGGCATCTATCTTGCCGGTATCTGCAGCCACTCCTTTAGCAAACACTATGGCCCCGTACGTTTACCATATTCGTTTTCTGTTTTTAGCAATGATGATGAAAAAGATTCTTTTTTTGCGTACTTTTACTATTTTCTGTTTTCGTTTTGGATAAAATTACTCAAATAGTAACAAAAAACTGAAAGGTGTTTTCAGCTGTTTTCACTCAAACTTAACCCAATATAAGAAAAAATAGCTAATTTTTTTTTTGTGAAAATGATAAAAGTACAGGAATATGTTTTCAAACTGAATATGAAAATCGTGAAAATGAAAACAGAAAATGAAAACAGAAAATAAATATGGTAAGCGTACGGGGCCTATATGTCTAAATACTCCACTTGATTTTGGGCAAAAGTACACTTGCTCATTTTGGCATATAATTAGTTTTCTCTCAAAACATGCAGTACAGTCCTTAGATGGTCCAACTGGCTACTCGTGTCCTTGCAATATACTAAGATGTCATCAGAAAAGACAGAAACAAATTTCCTGACATATACCTTGAACACACATTTTATGAGCATCTGGAAGGTGGCAGGGGAATTAGGCAGCTTAAAGGGCATCACTTTGAATTCGTAGTGGCCTGGTGTGAGCTCTGAAGGCTGCTATGAGAACGTCTTCCTCTAACACTGTGATTTTATAATAACCACTCCTTAGATCCATCCTAGAATAGACATTGGAGCTATGTAGTTCATCTAACAGCTTATTATGAGGATTGGGTATCTATCCTTCAGTGTCACCTTGTTCAAAACCCTGTAGTCTACACATATTCTCAGAGTGCCTTTTTTCTTCTTTACTAGTACTGGTGATCCAAAAGATGAATTGTTGGGCTGTATAACACCTGTGGTTAGCAACTCATTGACTATTTTCTTTAAATCTATGGAACTCTGCAGGTTCTTATATTGATGGGTTGAGCTCCTATAAGCAATTGTGTTTGGTGATCACGTGGTCTCTGGGTTGGTAGCATCGTTAGTTATTCTAAGGCATCTGTAGTTCTTTGATTGATGCTTGGGCCTCAACGCTTGGTGTGCTAGTTGTTATGGCATAGACTTGCCAATAAAGACTCCCCACACTGTTATTCAAGAGCTTGGTCATAACCTGACGGGAAATCATCTTAATGTTAGCACAAGGTACGTTATTTCTTGTCAGCACCACCTCTTTTCGTTGACGTTTGAAGGCAATAGTGGTGTTGGTCAAAATTGAAATTAACCATTCCCAGTCATTTCAACCATATCATTCCAAGTACACAATCAAATCCCTCTAAGAGTAGGATCTTCATGTTAATAGTGAAAGCTTGGCCTCCCATTATCTAGCTGAAACCTTGACACGCGGCACTGCTTTGTATTTTGGCCCCATTAGCCACTGATATTATGTGGGGTGTGATAAGGATCAACCAACAACCCAGTCTAGGTGTTGATTTTGGATAGATGAAATTATCAGTGGACCTTTGTCCGCCCCCACTATGGTGAATGAATTCTTATTCACCACCATGTGATTCTCATAATGGTGTGAGTGGGATTACCAGCCAACGCTTGCATATTGATTTTAGTCCTGTCCTCTTCACCCTCTTCTATGTTATTGGTCCTTCTGTCTCTTGTTCTACCTCCAAATGCTCAGACCTATGATCAGAAATAAGCATGGCAATGGATCTTTTTGGGCATATCTTCTAGTACCCTAGTGTGAACTTGCCATCACATCAAAAGCAAAGGCCATTTTCACTTTTATGTTGATTTTCATCAGGGTTCATCTATTTGATAGGTTGGATTGTTATGGAAGGTGGTGTATGAGAGCTAGAAAGAAGGCTCTTATGGTGGTTGTTGGCTGTTGAATTGTTGATCATTAATGGTGAACGGTGTTTGGTCTGACGAGGCACGGGATGGGCAGGGGTAACGGGAGGTTTGGGGTTGAATGGGCCGATGCCTTGTTTGGGGTTGGGTTTGTCTGTAGAATTGCAGGGCTGTAAGGTCTAGGTTGCTTGGAAAGGGTGGAAATAGTAATTTCCTCCTTCTTAGCAATGTGTATGGCTTTGGACAATGTAGCCACTTCATATTGCTTGACCTTCAATGAAACCCTTAACATAATTCCCTTCATCTAGGATCCCAAATTCCTTTACAACCTGTTCCCTCAATTCCTCAAAATTGTTACAATACTCTCTGACATAAGCTACCTATTGGAGCTGATTAAATTCCCCACTAATAATGTCCCCGCTTACATAGAGAATCTAGCATTAACGTCCTCTACAAACTTGCTCGGTTTTCCCAGTGGTTTACTATAGGTGGCATACCAGTATTCTACTTGCTCATCAAATTGGACTGATGCATAAGACACCTTAAACTCCTTATGAATTGGACAAAATTCAAAATACTGCTCATATTTCCCAACCCATCCCCTGGGGATATCACCATTGAATCTAGAAAGATTCAATTTAGGTGGTATTTTCCGCATAATGTTACCTGAGGTGGTGGCACGTGGATGACTCTGCTGGTTCCCATTTTCAATTGAATGTTTGGGGATCAATAGAGCTTCTAATCTGGATTGATATGAGTTATAGGGGACATCATATTAATTTTCATATTTGAGTAATTCCTTTGCAGATCTCCGAGTGTTGCGTCCACAGGCCTAAACGCAGATCATTAGTTTTGAACCTTCGTTCCAACCCATCCAAGGGGTTTGGTATGTCGGTTTCTATATGAGATGGTTTGGATGATCTTGGCATGGTTTCTCTAGTGAATTAATCTAGCTCTGAGATGCCAATTATAGCGCAAATCCTATAACCATTACGGTTGATGAATGGCTGAAGCAAAGAAGGAAGGAAGAAGGAGAATTATTCTCATTTCATGTTGAAATTTGAAACCGTCCTGCACATCCCAAGGAAGATAACACGCGGAGATAAACCACTCGCTAACGACATAAACCAATGGAGATAAGATAGCTGGGTGACTACTCAAGAGCTTAGCCAAATTTGCGCAACATGGCATTGTTTTATTTAGGCTTAACTCCTCCAACGAGGTCGTGGCATTGATTTCTTCAATCTCAACTATTAGTTACATAGCCGGTGGGTTTGGCTCTCCTTCTGTTACTTTATTCCCGACGAGTTGTTATGAGGAAGTGACGCTTAAACTTGATCTTTGGTGGAGGTCAGCGACTGTGGGGCATAACATAACTAGCTTGAACCATAATTGATGCATTATTAGGTGAATCAAGACTTACAACCGGAGCATGAGGTTCAGTTGTGAAATTTACATTGTGCTAGAAAGGAGCAGAAGGGTTGTGGGTTTGGGTCTTTAATCCAATGTTGTTGATTATGTGGTTGTGGTCACTTTGCACTATCGAAGATTGGGAGCCTAGGCATCGGGGAAGTTATTGTTGTGTTAGAAATGGGGCGCCGCAATAGTGAGTAGGTGGCTATGATGTTAGGTTTGTTGGATGATGGTTGTCGCATGTGATGGTGGGATTAATGGGGATGATGATGATGACGACAGTGGATTCATATGGGTGTTGGTGGTGGTTGTTACTAGTGATGGTGGTAATAATTGGTGTTGGGTTTGAATGTGGTAATGAGGTTAGTCGATTGTGTTTACGGGTGGTCATGGGGTTTGATTGTTCAACGGTGTTTAGGGCATCATGGGGTGTGCACAGATTGTGATGGGATGCATTTGATTGGTGGATTTGTTGGGTGGTAATAGGGTGGGTCTGGTTGCAGTATTCAAGGGTGGTTATGTGGTGTCTACGGGTCTGATGTGGTATTTAATGATGGTCATGGGGGTGTGTACAGGTTGTCAGGGGGTGTTTTTTTGGGTGTTAATGGAATGGGTTTGGTTGATGGTGTCTATTCGATGGTATTTCGGCAGGGTTAATGAAGGTGATGGTGGTGTTTAGGGGTTTGGTTGACGACGGGAGTGGGGCAGCGCCGGTAGTTGTGGCACATCACTGTCAGTTTATTATAATTAATTACTCCAATAACTCGAATCAAGCTCGATCGATTTGTAAAATACAGTATTAATATAAGAAATTCAAAAAGTGTATTAATGTGTACTATATATTGTGAGACAAAAAAGATAATAACATTATTTAAAAAAAAAATCTTATTTGGCTACAACGAATAGATAACGACACACTGCTAGATACTTGCATTCTTTAAGTTTTTTTACTTTAAGTTTTCAATTAATATTTCAAGTGAATATTGGTTTAGCACTTATAGTAGTAGATTATTCATGCTGGTGCCATATAGAGCTAAATAACGAATACGACTGTGATTGAAATTTAAAAATTGTGAGATTATGACGTATCCCTTTTGAATTGTAGATGTTATATATGAGTATAATCTTTAACTTTAAAAGTTTTTGAGGTGTTATATATATTCTGAACGTTATTTCAATAATGAAGTAGAAATCATATGGTATAAAGTTGCTTTACAAATTTAATAGGACTTATTTATACACCTTATTACTTTCAAATAAGTTATCATCATCTTCAAAAATAAATTTGACATAATGACCACGTGATATTCAATATTTTAATGTGTGTGTGTGTGTTTCTTTAATTCTTGTAAAATGCTAGTAATGATAGAAATTAGATTTTTGAAAATGACGTGTCCTTGTTTAAAGTGTTGGAATTATTTTCTACGTCTTCAATGACTTGTTGTCAAGTTATAGTTTTTATTTCTATTAAGCTATTTTTTATAAAAATATAATTAAGTATAAATAAAAAAAGTACTTTCATTGATCGTAAGACCCTATGCAAAAACGAACTGGTTAATTGTTTGTTTTTTATAATTACATAGATAAATGGTTTTAAGAGTACAATAGTCATATCATATTTTTGCAAATAATAACTAAAAATTATTTAATTTGATTGCACCTTTTCTTTTCTACTACATATGTTATTTCTTTTAAAAATCTCATATATGCTTACCTAACCACTTTGTTGATCGTCCAGTTTATCAATGCAAAAAATTATCCTGTAATTTGATTGTTAATTTTATATATTATATAAATAATTTTTGCAATGATTGTGTTATGTGTAAATAGACATACATTTATTACATTACAATAAACTTAAATTAATTGTAACATAAATTTTTTCTTCTATATATGAATAAGTTATATTTTTTTAGATACGTGGTTTTTTGTCATTGCATGAGAGAGTTAGTTTTTAGAATAGATAGTCAAAATCAAATCTTAAAAAATTCGTATACGGCTTCCTCATATAGCCCTTATATAATTCTTGCAAAATTAAATAAACTTAAAAATAGGGATCACATTCAAAAATATATTTGCATACCTTTAGATTCATTGACATACTTAGTACCTAGTTTTAAGTCCTTTTCAACTATTAGATTTATGAATAAGCATTATCCTTATTACAATTTTAATGAATAATAATTGTACATCGATTTTTTTGTTTGCATGGTTCATCAATTGTTAGAGTTTTACAACGTTTAGCATTAGTTTTTCAATTATAGAATGCTTAGTAATATGAAAATTAACTTATCAAAATATAAGAACTCCATCCAAGATAATATTCTCAATTGTAGCATCATTTTTCCCTCTTCTAAATCTAATATGTTATTTTTGTTTTTAAGATAATTGAATTTTTATATTCATAATAGAGAGTGATTTTAAGGATGTAATAGTTAAAATTACGTCCTAGTAAGTTAGTTCATCAACCAATTAGAGTTTTAGAATTAGTTTTACAATTATATATAAGGTTTAATAATATGAAAATTAACTTATCAAGAAATATGAACCCCATCAACGATAATATTTTTAATTGTAGCATCATTTTTTTTCTCTTCTAAATCTAATATGTTATTTTCGTTTTTAAGATATATGAACTTTTATATTCATACTAGGTGGTGGTTTTAAGAATATAATAGTAAAAATTAAGTACTAATAAGTTAGTTCATCGATCAGTTATAGTTTTAAAACATTTAGAATTAGTTTTCTAATTATATAAGGCTCAGTAATATGAAAATTAACTTACCAAGAAATAGAATCCCATCAATAAATAAGAACCCCATCCAAGATAATATTCTCAATTGTAGCATCATTTTTTTCTCTCTTCAAAATATAATATGTTATTTTCGTTTTTAAGCTAAATTTTTATATTTATAATATAGAGTGATTTAAGAATAAAATAGTCAAAATTAAGTCCTAACAAGTTTGTTCATTAGTCCGTTAGAGTTTTAGAATGTTTAAAAGTTTTTCAATTATATAAGGTTTAGTAATATGAAAATTAACTTATTAAAAAATAAGAACCCCGTCCAAGAGAATATTCTCAATTGTAGCATCTTTTTTCCTCTCTTCTAAATCTAGTATATTATTTTTGTTTTTAAGATTTAAGAATTTTTATATTCATATTAGAGAGTGATTTTAAGGATACAATATTCAAAATTAAGTCCTAATAAGTTAGTTCATCAATCAGTTAGAGTTCTAGAACGTTTATAATTAGTTTTTCAGTTATATTAGGCTTAGTAATATGTAAATTAACTTTATCAAGAATTAAGAACTCCATCAAGAAATAAGAATCCCACCCAAGATAATATTCACAATTGTAGCATCAATTTTTTTTCTATTCGAAATCTAGTATATATATATATATGGGAGCTGATCCCTTGACAGCGCTGGCAAAATAGGACATCTTGCCAGCGCGATCTGACCGTCCATCCTGAAAGATGGACTGCCCAGATCGCGCCTTTTTCGTATACTGTCAATCGTCCGCGACACTATATCGCGGACGAACTTTTTTACCTTTTTGCCCCTCCGACCCGTCCGCTACACTATATCGCGAACGGTCCAAATATTTTTTTTACTTTTTTTTTAAGTTCGTCCGCTACATAATGTAGCGGACGATTTTTTGACAAAAATATCCTCATGTTCCATCCGCTACATTATGTAGCGGAGGAGTCGGCAGGCCTTATTTTTTTGTTCTGTCCTTTCTCTAATTGTTCTTCTGACATCTCTCTCTCGTTTCTCTCAATGTCCTTTCTCTTTCTCTGTCCTTCCTCAACCACAGCAACAGGATGAAGAAGAAGTGGAAGGTTCAATTTCTCGTTTAAAACCTTGACAGCCCTCTTGCTCTTCTTCCCCCCATGGCAGCAGTTGTTTATTCAGTCTGCTTTAATCGATATGTATTGCAAGTGTGGGGATATGGGTTCGGGGAGGAAGGTTTTCTATGGCTCGATGGAAAGGAATGCTATTTCTTGGACTGCTCTGATGTCGGGTTATGTCTCAAATGGGAGGCTTGAACAGGCTTTAAGATCGATAGTCTGGATGCAGCAAGAAGGGTTCAAACCAAGATCGACTCGAAGAAGAGGCTGGCGAAGGGGAGGAAGAGCGACCGGTATGCTCCACGCGCCGGCGATAGCTTGCCGGAATCGGTGGACTGGAGGGCCAAAGGTGACGTTGCTCCGGTCAAAGATCAAGGAAGCCGTCGAAAGTCCGGCCACCATCAGCAACAATGCCCTGCAGGTCACGCCGGAAAGTATTAACAACGAGGTCTTCAGCCTCAAAAACCGGTCCGGCAGGGTCATGCTCCGTACACCTTTCAAGCTTTGGGATGGCCAAAACGTGGGTTCTTTCAACGCTTCCTTCCTCATGAACATTTTCCAGTTGGGCAACGCCACCGCCGGAGAAGGCATCGCTTTCGTTATCGCGCCGGACCTCAGCCTGCCAGGCAACAGCCACGGGCAGTACCTTGGCCTGACAAACTCGACCACTGACGGCAAATCTAGTAACCAGATCGTGGCCGTAGAGTTCGACACTAGCATGTCGTCGTGATGGGTTCGTGGGTAAGCAGCCATGGCTGCCGTGAGAAGGTGAAGGCGAGGGGATTGGTGCGCCTATGTGTGAAAAAAGAAGGAGAGGGGAGTAGCATCAGGTTGCTGCCTTGCGTGAGAGTGCATGTGTGCGTGTGTGAGGGAGAAATGAACAAAGGGAGAAGAAGAGCCACTGCCGTGAGGCAGTAGCACTGTTACTTGAATGTCTTTTCTTCGAGCCTGAACGCGAAGTCGCCAATGTCGGCGCATAATTTTAACGAGAGAAAGGACAGAACAAAAAAATAATGCCTGCCTACTCCTCCGCTACATAATGTAGCGGATGGAACATGAGGATATTTTTGTCAAAAAATCGTCCGCTACATTATGTAGCGGACGAACTTAAAAAAAGTAAAAAAAAAATTTGGACCGTCCGCGATATAGTGTAGCGGACGGGTCGGAGGGGCAAAAAGGTAAAAAAGTCCGTCCGCGATATAGTGTCGCGGACGACTGACAGTATACGAAAAAGGCGCGATCTGGGCAGTCCATCTTTCAGGATGGACGGTCAGATCGCGCTGGCAAGATGTCCTATTTTGCCAGCGCTGTCAAGGGATCAGCTCCCTATATATATATATATATATATATATATATATATATATAAGATGTATAAATTTTTATATTCATAATATAATGGTTTTAAGAATATAATAATAAAAATTAAGTCCTAATAAGTTAGTTTATCATAGTTAGAGTTTTAGAATGTTTAGATTTAGTTTTTCAATTATATAAGGTTTAGTAATATATAAATTAACTTATCAAGAAATAAGAACCTCATCTAAGATGATATTGGAGTTTAAGAATTTAAGTCCTAATAAGTTAGTTTAAGAATTTTTATATTCATATTAGAGAGTGGTTTTGTGGATATAATAGTGAAAATTAAGTCCTTATAAGTTAGTTCATCAATCAATTGGAGTTTTAGAACGTTTAGATATTGTTTTTCTATTCGATGGTATTTCGGCAGGGTTAATGAAGGTGATGGTGGTGTTTAGGGGTTTGGTTGATGACGGGAGTGGGGCAGCGCCAGTAGTTGTGGCACATCAATGTCAATTTATTATAATTAACTAGTCCAATAACTCGAATCAAGCTCGGTCGATTTATAAAAGACAATATTAATATAACAAACTCAAAAAGTATATTAATATGTACTATATATTGTGAGACAAAAAAGATAATAACATTATTTAAAAAAAATTCTTATTTGGCTACAACGAATAGATAACGACACACTGCTAGATACTTGCATTCCTTAAGCTTTTTTACTTTAAGTTTTCAATTAATATTTCAAGTGAATATTGGTTTAGCACTTATAGTAGTAGAATATTCATGCTGGTGCCATATAGAGCTAAATAACGAATACGACTGTGATTGAAATTTAAAAATTGTGAGATTATGACGTATCCCTTTTGAATTGTAGATGTTATATATGAGTATAATCTTTAACTTTAAAAGTTTTTAAGGTGTTATATATATTCTGAACGTTATTTTAATAATGAAGTAGAAATCATATGGTATAAAGTTGTATTACAAATTTAATAGGACTTATTTATGCACCTTATTACTTTCAAATAAGTTATCATCGTCTTCAAAAATAAATTTGACATAATGACCACGTGATATTCAATATTTTAATGTGTGTATGTGTTTCTTTAATTCTTGTAATATGCTAGTAATGATAAAATTAAATTGATGAAGATGACGTGTCCTTGTTTTGAAGTGTTGGAATTATTTTCTGCATCTTTAACGACTTGTTGTCAAGTTATAGTTTTTATTTCTATTAAGCTATTTTTTATAAAAATATAATTAAGTATAAATAAAATAAGTACTTTCATTGATCGTAAGACCCTATGCAAAAACGAACTGGTTAATTGTTTATTTTTTATAATTACATAGATAAATGGTTTTAAGAGTACAATAGTCATATCATATTTTTGCAAATAATAACTAAAAATTATTTAATTTGATTGCACCTTTTCTTTTCTACTACATATGTTATTTCTTTTAAAAATCTCATATATGCTTACATAACCACTTTGTTGATCGTCCAGTTTATCAATGCAAAAAATTATCCTGTAATTTGATTATTAATTTTATATATTATATAAATAATTTTTGCAATGACTATGTTATGTGTAAATAGACATACATTTATTACATTACAATAAACTTAAATTAATTGTAACATAATTGTTTTATTCTAAATATCCATAAGTTATATTTTTTAGATACGTGGTTTTTTGTCGTTGCATGAGAGAGTTAGTTTTTAGAACACGATAGTCAAAATCAAATCTTAAAAAATTCGTATACAGCTTCCTCATATAGCCCTTATATAATTCTTGCAAAATTAAATAACCTTAAAAATAGGGATCACATTCAAAAATATATTTGCATACCTTTAGATTCATTGACGTACTTAGTACCTAGTTTTAAGTCCTTTTCAACTATCAGATTTATGAATAAGCATTATCCTTAGTACAATTTTAATGAATAATAATTGTACATCCATTTTTTTGTTTGCATGGTTTATCAATTGTTAGAGTTTTACAACGTTTAGAATTAGTTTTTCAATTATAGAATGCTTAGTAATATGAAAATTAACTTATCAAGATATAAGAACTCCATCCAAGATAATATTATCAATTGTAGCATCATTTTTTCCCTCTTCTAAATCTAATATGTTATTTTCGTTTTTAAGATAATTGAATTTTTATATTCATAATAGAGAGTGATTTTAAGGATGTAATAGTTAAAATTACGTCCTAGTAAGTTAGTTCATCAACCAATTAGAGTTTTAGAATTAGTTTTTCAATTATATAAGGTTTAATAATATGAAAATTAACTTATCAAGAAATAAGAACCCCATCAACGATAATATTTTTAATTGTAGCATCATTTTTTTTTCTCTTCTAAATCTAATATGTTATTTTCGTTTTTAAGATATATGAACTTTTATATTCATACTAGATGGTGGTTTTAAGGATATAATAGTCCAAATTAAGTACTAATAAGTTAGTTCATCAATCAGTTAGAGTTTTAAAACATTTAGAGTTAGTTTTTCAATTATATAAGGCTTAGTAATATGAAAATTAACGTACCAAGAAATAGAATCCCATCAAGAAATAAGAACCCCGTCCAAAATAATATTCTCAATTGTAGCATCATTTTTTTTTCTCTTCAAAAACTAATATGTTATTTTCGTTTTTAAGCTATATAAATTTTTATATTTATAATATAGAGTGATTTTAAGAATAAAATAGTCAAAATTAAGTCCTAACAAGTTTGTTCATTAGTCAGTTAGAGTTTTAGAATGTTTAAAAGTTTTTCAATTATATAAGGCTTAGTAATATGAAAATTAACTTATTAAGAAATAAGAACCCCGTCCAAGAGAATATTCTTAATTGTAGCATCTTTTGTTCTCTCTTCTAAATCTAGTATATTATTTTTGTTTTTAAGATTTAAGAATTTTTATATTCATATTAGAGAGTGATTTTAAGGATACAATATTCAAAATTAAGTCCTAATAAGTTAGTTCATCAATCAGTTAGAATTCTAGAACGTTTATAATTAGTTTTTCAGTTATATTAGGCTTAGTAATATGTAAATTAACTTTATCAAGAATTAAGAACTCCATCAAGAAATAAGAATCACACCCGAGATAATATTCTCAATTGTAGCATCAATTTTTTTTTCTCTTCCAAATCTAGTATATATATTTTTTTGTTTTTAAGATGTATAAATTTTTATATTCATAATATAATGGTTTTAAGAATATAATAATTAAAATTAAGTCCTAATAAGTTAGTTTATCACAGTTAGAGTTTTAGAATGTTTAGATTTAGTTTTTCAATTATATAAGGTTTAGTAATATATAAATTAACTTATCAAGAAATAAGAACCTCATCCAAGATGATATTGTAGTTTAAGAATTTAAGTCTTAATAAGTTAGTTTAAGAATTTTTATATTCATATTAGAGAGTGGTTTTGTGGATATAATAGTGAAAATTAAGTCCTTATAAGTTAGTTCATCAATCAGTTAGAGTTTTAGAACGTTTAGAGATAGTTTTTCAATTATATAAGGTTTAGTAATATGACAATTACCTTATCAAGAAAATAGAACCCTATCCAAAATAATATTTTAAACATTTAATGACACTTATTATAGTTATAATTCTATTTCACATTAAAAACATTATGTGATGACGTATCAAGCAAAGAGGTCATATCTCTGTGATGATGTGTCGTGCAAATGATCTCACGCTTCACTTGTTATATATTACTAGCCCAGTGACCCGAGCCAAGCTCGGGCCAGCTTATAAAATACAATATATTATAAGGTTTTAAAAAGAGTATTAGTATGTACCACAATATATCTTGAGACAAAAAATCCATTAATAGTATAAAAAATATCTTATTAGGTTACAAAGAATAATCTTACTACTTAAATTAATCACGACTAACTTAAGTAAAATAAGAAAGATGAATTCACTTGCATTACTCTTAACTTTTGATTATTAAATTGCATTGTTTCTTTGACTAGACTGCATGCAATAATTATGACATATGTGCATATACATGTGTGTCTACCTGTAATTTCGTTATATTGTAAGTTGAAAGATAAAGAATAGATAGCAACACAGTAGAGCTGCTAGATAATTGTCTTCTTTAAACTTTTGTTTTAAATTATCAAGTAGTCTTTCAAATGAATTTGGCTTAGCACTTAGAGTAGTAGAATAGCCATGCTGGTGTCATATAGAGCTAAATAATGAATACGATTATAGTTGTAATTAAAATATTGTGACGCTATCAAGTATTGCTTTTGAATTCTAAATATTATATAAGTATTTAATTCTTTAACTTTAGAAGGTCTTTTAGGTATTACATATATATGTTTCTAAGGTTATTAAAACGATTAAGTAGAAATTTAAAAGGAATAAAGTACATTTCAAATTTAACAGGATTTATGTATGCACCTTATCACTTTTAAATGAGTTATTACTTTTTGTAAAAATAAATTTAACAGAACGACCACATAATATTCAATATTTTCGTGTCTATGTTTTTCTTTAATTCATGTAAGATGCTAGTAATGAGAATATTCAATTGATGAACATGACGTGTCCTTATTTTGGAGTATTGAACATATTTTCTACATCTTTTATGACTATTATTTTTCGCCAACTTATAATTTCTTTATCTACTATATGCATTGAGTGATATTTTCTCATAAACTACACTTGTTTTATCACAACATAATATAACTTTTGTATACAAAAATATGTCAGATTATACTTATAACTATAATGAGCTTGCAAAATATAACAAATATCATTATATATTAAACTAATATTAGAAAGCGAGGATTAATTAACCATTTGGTATTGAGTTTGCACAATAGTCACCACTTATAGTTGTAATGCTTATAACTTGTCTAAAATTTACCAATTAGCCTTATTTTTCATGAAATTTTAATTAAGTATAATTAAAAAAGTCTTTTTATTTCTCATGAGGGCCCTATATAAAAACGAATTGGTAAATCATAAGTTTTATAGAGATTGATGGATATATTTGTGCATCTTAAAGGTTTTTTTATGTTCTGAAAGTATAGTATTTAAGAACTATTTGATTTTATAGTAACTTGTTTTTTATTTTTTAATGCATATCTGATTTGTTTCATTTATGTGATATGGCCACTTGTTGATTGTGCGGTCATATCGAAATAAAAAATTATCATGTAACTACAAGAAACTTAAATTATAAATTATGTAGATAATTTTTGGTGATTATGTTTTGTGTAAATACATATATATCAAATTATAAGAAACTTAAATTAACTGTAACATAATTTTTTCTACTAAATCTCATACGTTATTTTTATTTTCAAGATACATGATTTTTTATTTTTGTATGAGAGAGTTTTTATTTATGTATGAGAGAGTTAGTTTTAAGGACAAGATGGTAAAAATTAAATTCGAATAAATTAGTACACTTAGAGCTTTAGAATTAATTTACGCATTATATAACGCTTCCTAATGTAACCCTCATATAGTTTTTGTAAAATTAAAGAAACTTGAAAACAATAATATTTGCTTACCAGATACTAATATGTTCAATATATAGCTTTAAATCCTTTTAAATTATCAAATTTATAAATAAGTTTTATCATTACTGCAATTTCAATTAATAATAATTGTATAGTTATTTGTTGGTTGCGGGGTCCCACCCAAAAAGTACAGTCAATTTTTTTATTTTATCAAAAGATTCAGAAAGCTATATATTATATTGATGAACCTTTAGATCCATTACAGTAAGCATTTACAAAAATAAAATAAATATGATTCAAGTGTTACATTATTTTTATTGTTTCAATTTCAATTACAACATCATTTTTTCTCTCTTAATGTTATTTTCATTTTTAGAGACATAAATTTTTATATTCATATTAAAGAGTGGTTTTCAGGATACATTAGTTAATGTTAAGTCATAATATGTTAGAGTTTTAGAATGCTCCGAATTAGTTTTTCAATTATATAAAACTTATTGATATGTAAATTAACTTATAAAAAACTAAGCACTCCATTTAAGAAAATGTTTGAGACCTTTAGAGACACTTATAATATTTTTGCATCTTAAAGGTTCTAAGTAATTAAGAATAATTTGATTTAGTTGCACCTTTTTATCTTCTAATACGTATGTGATTTCTTTTCAAAATCTCATTTAAGTTTATATAGCTACTTTGTTGATCATGCGGTCTTATCAAACCAAAAAAGTGTCCTATTATTTGATTAATGATTTTATATATTATGTAGATAATTTTTTGCAATGATTATGTTATGTGTGAATACATATAGATTTAGTAAAATATAGTAAATTTAAAATAACTGTAACATATAATTTTTATTCTAAATATCATATGTTATTTTTATTTTCTAGATACATGATTTCTTACCTTCTTATGAAAGAGTTAGTTTTAAGAACAAGATAGTCAAAATCAAATCTTTCATATTTAGAGTTTTAGAAGCAATACTAAATAAACTTAAAAATAGGGATTACATCTAAAATAATATTTGTATACCTTTAGATACACTGACATATTTAGTATATAGCTTTAAATCCTTTTCAACTATCAGATGTACGAATAAGCTTTGTCGTTATTGCGATTTTAGTTAATAATAATCATACAGTTATTTGGTGGTCGTGTGGTTTCACCCAAAAAAAATTACGTCAAAATTTTATTGTACCAAAATGATTCTATAAACGATATATATTATACAGTGTTGATAAATCTTCACATTAATCATGGTAAGCATATATTAGAATACAATAAATATGAGTCAGTTTTAACATCATTTTCTTTTCTCTTCTAATTCTAATATGTTATTTTCATTTTGTAGACGTATGAGTTTTTATGTTCATATTAGAAGGTGGTTTTAAGGATATAATAGTTAAAATTAAGTTATAATAATTTAATTCATTAATTATTTAAAATTTCAGAATGCTTAGAATTAATTTTTCAAATACATAAAGCTTACTAATACATATGTGATTTCTTTTCGAATTTTTTTTTATGCTTATATAACCAATTTGTTGATCCTGCTGTCTTATCAAAGAAAACAATTGTCCTATAATTTGATTATTGATTTTATATATTATATAGATAAAAAATTTCAATGATTATATTATGTGCAATACATATACATTTAATCAATCATGATAAACATAAATTAGTTGTAGCACAAATTTTTGTTCTAAATCTCATATGTTAATTTTATTTTCTAGATGCATGATTGATTATCTTCACATTAAAGAGTTGGTTTTATAGACATGATACTCAAATTTAAATCCTAAAAGTTAGTAAATTTAAAGTTTTAGAAGCAACATTAAATAAACTTAAAAAATAAGGGTCACACTTTAACTATTATTTGCATACATTTATATACACTGACGTGTTTACTATATAGTTTTAAGTCCTTTTCAACTATCACATTTACTAATAAGTTTTACTATTAATATAATTTTACTTAATATCAATTATATGGTCATTTGTTGGTCGTATGGTCTCAACCAAAATAATAATAATAATAATAAGGTCAAATTTTTTATCGTACCAAAAGGATTCTAAAGATGAATCAATTGCTACATCATTAAAATAAAATAAACTAAAGATGAATCAATTGTTACATCATTTTTATTGTTTCAATCCCAATTGTAACATTGTTCCTTTTCTTTTATAAATCTAATATTTTATTTTCGTGTTTTAGAAATATGAATTTGTATATTCATATCAGAAAGTTGTTTTAAGGATATAATAGTTAAAATTAAGTACGAATAAGTTAGTTCATTAATTAATTAGAGTTTCAGAATATTTAGAATTAGTTTTTAATTGTATAAGGCTTACTAATAGGAAAAAGTAACTTATCAATAAATAAGGACCCATTCAAGATAATATTGTTTTCATTTTTTAAATATATCCATTTTTATATTCACATTGGAGAGTGGTTTTGATGATACATTACTTAAAATTAAGTCATAATAAGTTAATCCATTAATTAGTTAGAGTTTCAGAACGCTTAGAATTATTTTTTCAATCATATAAGGCTTACTTATAATTAACTTATGATAAAATAAGGACCCCATCCAAAATAGTATTTCAGACCTTTGGTTACACTTATAAAATTAGTTGGAGTTTTAGAATGTTTAAAATTAGTTTTTCAACTATATGAGGCTTAATAATATAAAAATTAACTTATCAATAAATAAGGATCACATTCAAGATAATATTATTTTCGTTTTTTAGGTATATGAATTTTTGTATTCATATTGAAGAGTGATTTTAAGGAAACAATACTCAATATTAAGTCATAATAAATTATTTCATTAATTAGTTAGAGTTTCAAAATGTTTAAAATTGTTTTTTCTAGTTATATAAGGCTTGCTAACATTGAAATTAACTTATCAATAAATAAGAACTCTATTCAAGATAGTATTTTAGACCGTTTACAATACTTATAATGGTTATAGTTCTATTTCATATTAAAAATATAATGTGATGATGTGTCAAGTAAAAAAGCTATCTCTACGATGACATGTCGCGCAGAAAAGGTCTCGCTTCACTTATTATATATTACTAGTTCAGTAAACCGGGCAAGGCTCAGGTGAGCTCTATTAAAACGCTATGAACATGTTTGAGTTTCAATATATTTTGGTAGACTTAAGGTTGGGTATTTAAGTATCATGTCAATGATTTTGATAATTACAATTTATTCGTATTCGCCTGAAGTGAACCATCGAATTAAAAATATATCGCGTTCATGCATTTCAAATATAAGCAGTATCATAATCAAGAAAAATTCAATGAACACATAATCCCAAAATTATTTCATAATAATAAAGCATGATATAGTGTTTTAATATTAGTAAAATTCAGAAGTTCAATATAAAATATACAAAAAGTGAAGCATACAATGAATAATCAATTTTTTTCACATCAAATTAGAATTTTACTTTAATTTTTTTAGTATCTAATTTTGTTTTTATATGAAAAAGTTTAATTTCTATAATTTATACACAAAATTATATTTAAGCTGTTTATTTTGCTTACCATATCCATATAAGTGTGAGACATTTTTTAAATTTTCCACGTTATGTGGCACATCATTGATCAACATATTTGTTTTATAATTACCTCTGATAGAACATCTTACCATATATTAAATTAGACATTTACTACAATCCTCTACAATGAAATTTAAAGTTTAGAAAAGAAAGTACAAATAAGGCTCAAACAATTTTTTAGTACATTATTGCTAAAACTCAATAAATCTACTAAAAAACATGCCATGAAAACCTTAGAGCAAAAATGGAAGTAAGTCGAGCTATTTTACTTCATTTCAGACAACCAACCTTTTAAAATGTAAAAATAATCCTGAAAAGAGAAACTATAATGTTATAGTGGTAATATTTGTATTTTAATTGCTTTACTTCATGGTAATGTTCAACGCTTTTTCGACCATCCATTTAATTTTGAATATTTTCTAAGACAATTAATATGAAAATACGTGTGCGTTGTACCGTTAATTATTGTCTGAATGATCATAAAATGCCATATCATTTTACAAAACCTTTTTTTATTTTTATTTTGAGGCTAAACAATTATATAGTGGTGAATATTCGTATATTTGTCTAAAATGTGATAAATGGGGATGTAATTGCATAAGGTTACAAAATTCTTATACTACATCTTTGATTTGTAGATGTTCGTTAAGTTCTAAGCTTATAGTATATTAAGGTGATTATAGAAGTGTGTAAAATGAGAATATCACATATTTAACATTATTTTTTGTAGATTAACCTATATATACACATGAGTTAATAAATAATGCATTAAAAATCAGGCGTAGTCATTTGTATTGGAAAAGAAAAATCCTAAAAAAGGTGCACGAACTATACAATTAGTAATTTACTGTGTAGACATAAATAGGCAACTAAAAATAGACATTGGGAGTTAAATAGAAGCACGTGGAGTAATTTTAATTTATTTTAGATAATGAATTATTTTTACCTACCACCCATGAAAATCCCTACAACCCTCTATACAAAATAGTTAATGATCGATTAATATGCTTAGTGTCATTTTTGGTTGACACCATTACTAACAATTAAAAAAAAACATTTTTAAAGTCACTAAATAAGTGCCACAAAAAGTATACAACGACCATTGAATTTCAATGTATGGGAGGTTGTATGCATCTTTCTATGACCTAGGAAGCAGTCAAAAATTTCTTGGGTAACCATCATTTTAAAAGATAGAATTCACCCTATAAAAGAAATAGCGTAACATTACGGTGACAATCAATGTGTTTAATTGTTTCACTTCAAGATCATGTTCAAGAATTTTTAAGGTGCCGTTTTGATCTGTTTTTCAAGATTTACTAAAGTAATCAATTTAAAAACGCGTTATATTTGATTCTTTGTTTAGGGCATTCAAAAGAGTATATGATTTCTAGTTTAGACTTTGAGTTACTATATTAAATTTAATCTATGAAGTAAACTGCTATTTTGGCATTTCAAAGATATAAAAAAAAATGCTAGCGCAGGTCAGCACACCTCTCACCGATCATTTTAAGGTGAACAAGAAATCTTGTTCACTGAAGAGTTGATAAATACTCTATACCCCTCAATAGTTGGGAGTTGACTTATGCAATTGTTTGTACCCGATTGGACATTGTGAACGTATTTGGTGTGGCTAGAAGGTTTTTTTGTTGCTAATCCATAAAGAAAAAGGGAAGTAGTAAAATGGATCTTCAGATATTTGATGGATTAGAGTACTGGCGACTTTAACGAAAGAAAATCCACTTCTGAAGTTTTATTACCTTTGCTGGTGGAGCTATATCATGGCTGTCTAGTTTGCAGAAATGTGTTGCCCCTATCGAAACTAAGACCAAGTATATTGCGGCTGCCGAATTAGGAAAGCAACTTTTATGGATGAAGCAATTACTAAAGGAATTGGGCTTGAAGCAAGATAAATACATAGTATTTTGTGATTGCCAAAGTGCTTCTGACTTGAGCAAGAATTCTACATACCACTCACTAACAATTCGGGAAGTCACTAAAAAAGGGATTATCAACTTGAAGAAGACCCATACAAATGAGAATCCGCTAGATAAGATGACAAAGGTTGTTCTCAAAGAAAAGTTTGAGCTCTGCACTAAGGTCATCTGTATGCAGGGGCGGAGCTAATGCATGGGGGGGGGGGGGGGGGGGACGACCAGTCCCCAAATTTTGGATTTTTTTTTAACTTTGTTAAATATTAAAAAGTATATTTAAAATAGTTAGAAAAATGTTGCTATATTGTAAAATTAATGTATCGGTGTTCTTTTTTGTTGTGTTTTTATAACTTTTTGTTCCACCGGCCGCCATAGTCTTTGCTTTCGTCTTTTTCTTGCTCCATCTTCATTTTTCAGAATTTAAATTCAAAATCTTTAGATTACAAAAATAAAATAAAATATATGAATAGAGCAAGCTTAATTTTTTTCTTAGTTTAAATTCTTATAGTATGTTAACTTATCCATACACAATTGTCTTCTTATAGTTAATTATCACATTATTAGTAAGTATTTATATGTAAGAGTTAAGTTTCTTTAATGTAAGATTATTAATTTGCTGACTAACCTTACCAAGTTAAATAAATCACTATGAATGGTAGAATTATACGATTAAATAAATTTTATTTTTGTGAACTTGAATCTTCCGAAGCTTTTTATGCTAGACATCAACTTTTTTTTATCATTTTTTGGCCCCCCTCCATTAGATTTCCTAGATTCGCCACTGTCTGTATGAAATACTATTGAGAAGTCCTAAAAGGGCAAAAGACAAAGACAGCTAGAGAACGTTTGCAACAATCCAAGCTAAGGTGGAGAGTTGTTGGTTGTTGTGTCTTGGTCTCATTTTTCAAAGACGAGCATGAGATGGAACGAGATATTTTCCTTGTAACTTCACCACTTTGGGTGAACGATGTTAATTGGGTCTAAGTGACAGAGTGAAAGTTCGATTATAATTTCTTCACTTTGTACGAAATGTTCTTGCTGTCTTTCTTGTGCACGTACGCAAGAGGCTAATCGCGTTAAATATCGGTGTTGATATATTTTTGTGTGGCAATTTTTATATTTTCTCTTTTTCTTATTTAGGGGCTTAAATCCCAACAAGAAGTTCTAAAATTAACTCTAACAGCTGAATACAAAGGTCGAGATACAGATATTGGCATGGATATTTTATCTAAGGAAAAGCGTATATCTTATTTAGCAATAGAGAAAATTTACGGGTTTTCTTGTATGATCTTGGAAAATCTAGAGTTCATAGCATATCTGTACATGTCAAGTGGTTTCCACCAAGATGTAGCTCCTTCAGCATAGTTAAGTTCCCAATCTCTCTCAGTATAGGGCCAGTTAATTTGTTAAAAGACAACGCCAGAACTTGAAGCTTGGAACATCCAGATATACCTAGCGGAATTTGGCCATACATATTGTTTTGATAAAGAGAAATCTGTTGGAGCTCTGGGAGGTGACTGCACATATTCATGGGAAGAGTGCCAGATAGATTATTTCCCCCCAAATCAACTGTAGTAAGTGTCGAGATGTTGTAAAATGTTGATGGAATGACACCGGTTAGTTGGTTACTACGTACGACGAACTCCTTCAAGTTTTGAAGGTTACCCATGTCCAATGGAATGTTTCCTTGCAGATGATTAATATTCAAATTCAAGTGCTCAAGCTTTGATAAGTTAAAAAGAGAAGGTGGGATAGTACCTACAGAAGAAGTAAAAAATATAATGAACTTGCGGAGGCCATTTGTAGCCATAAAATTGTGATTATAACAGCTATAATTTGTAGCAAAAATATTTTTGAGTTCCAGATTATATATAACCAGAATGGAGGGTATTCTCAAGCAGCTGATTCGATAGCATAATAGGCCTCTTTGATATCTTGAACCCTGACATTTCGAGCATTGATCGAGATTTCAACCGTCGCACTAAAACCCCACATCCATTGAGAACAAGAGAGATGATACATTTTATGAAAAAGTACAACTCCTCAGCATCAATAAGTGAAAGGTTAAGAGTTATGGGTTCAAGACTATTTTCCACCACCGCATAAATTTCAAGATTTAAAGATTCAATCTGAAAGTCAAGAATCAAAGTATTGTAAATTTTAAAGTTTAAACTACAGTTAGGTCAAAAGAGACTACAATATGCGTGAATCATACCAGTCAAGTCGTTAAAGCCTAGATATAACCGCTTAAGTAATTTTAGATCCCCAATCTTTCTTGGTATCTGTCTAGTGAATTGGTTGAACGACAATGACAACTCTTCAAGTTTTGAACATTTTCCAAGACTCGATGGAATTTGGCCATTTAACTCATTGTCAGTTAATGAAAGCCGTTCTCGATTGAGGAGATTGCCGATGTCTTCTGGAACCCTTCCTTGTAGAGAATTAGAACTCAAACCGACACTCTTAAGCTTTGAGATATTCCATAACGATGGTGGGATGGTGCCGGTAAAGCTGTTATTTGCAAGAAAGAGGTTTTCAAGGTTAGGCAACTCATCAGCCATGTGGGAAGACCTCCCCTCAAGTCATTGAAATTCAAGTTGATATATTTGATTCGGCGCAGATGAGCCATTTCCTTGGGGATGCCGCCAGAAAAGTTGTTGCCCCTGAGGTCAAGAGAAACAAGAAATGAGAGATTTCTCATGCTTGGGGGGATGGTGCCTAGTAGCCCCATGTTTGATAGGCTCAAGGCGGCAACTCTTCCGTGGCGATTACAAATGACTCCAGTCTAGTTACAAACATGTGTGACAGAGGAGGACCAGCTCGTAATAGGGAATTTCAAGGAGAGAAGGGCATGTTCATCAGTGGTGATGTTGGTTACTACGCTTACGGCTGAGAAACTGAGGATTAGAGCCAAAAAATACTACTGCCGCCATAGAAAATGGGAAGCAAAGAAATCTCACCCTAAAGCAGTAAAATGGCATGCCTGGCAAAGGATTTGAAGTTCAGTCATATTTAACATGAAACTAGCCCAGAATCCCGTGCCAAGCACGAGACAGTTTATTACCAGTAAATTATTTTAATTGTTTTGAAATGCATACTAAAATATCTTGCACAAATTTATAATACTATGGTTGTTTCATGAAAGAAAGTTACTTTAATTTTTGGCTATAACTTTCTTGTTATAAAATAAACTAACCTTTCACTTTCTTGTTATTTTATTACTTTTATTTTTGGCTTGAACTCAAATATACTATTTCAAATTCAAAACTTTAGAGTAAGGAAATATTTTTAATCAAAATATTTAACTCAATTAGAATGTCATTTTTTTTCCTTCTAAATCTAATATGTTATTTTCATTGTTTTGATCTATGAATTTTTATATTCACCTTAAAAAGTGATTTTAAAGATATAGTCAAAATTAAGTCATAATAAGTTAGTGTATTTGAGTTCCAAAATATTGAGAATTAATTTTTAAATTATACAACCCTCATTACTCTTGTGAAATTAATCAAATTTAAAAATAAGGTACCAATCAAAATTCAAATCAATTGTTAGTATTATATATATATATATATATATATATAGACACACACACACACACACACACACATACATAATACATACAATAGCCAATATTAAGCATTAATAAGTTAATATAATGATTAGATTGAGTTTTAGAATGAGTAGAATCAGTTTTCGACTTACATAGGGTTTACAAAAAACCCTTATTACTCTTGCAAAATTAATTAGATATAAAAATAAGGATCCTATCATAATTTAAATTAATTATTAGATCTTGTTTTTATTCTAAATCTCATAAGTTGTGTGTGTGTGTCTCAGAGTTTTTATATTCATATTAAAGAGTGATTTTGAAGATACAATAGTCAATATTAAGTTATAGTAAGTTAGTATAATGATTAGAATTAGTTTTCAAATTTTATAGGGCTTACAAAAAAACCCTCATTACTGTTGCAAAATTATTTAGGTATAAAAATAAGGATCCTACCAAAATTTAAATTAATTATTGGATCACGTTTTTATTCTATATGTCATAAGTTATTTTTTGGGTCTATGAATTTTAATTTTCATATTAGAAAACACTTTCCAGAACATAATTGTCAAAATAAAGTCTTAATAAATTAGTATATCGATTAGATAGAGTTTTAGAATAGAGTTTTAGAATGATTATAATTAGTTTTTAAATTAATTTTTTCTTCTAAATTAAAAGAATTATTTTCATTATATATATATATATATATATATATATATGAGGTTCGATACACACCCACCGGTGGGAAAATAAAATTTTCCCACCCAATCGCTTGACAGTCATGCGATTGCATAAAAAAAAAAAAAAAAAAAAAAGGACGGCTGGACTGGGCCATTTATGGCGAAAGGGGCCCATGATTGGCTTTGGCCCAATCGCCTGACTTTCATGCGATTGGCTTTGGGCCAATCGCGAAAGTCACGAGATTGGGCCCATTCAGTCCATTTAATTTTTTTTTTTTTTGCCTCCCCCCCACGTGTCCCCACCCCCTCCCTTGGCCCCCCCCCCCCCCCTTCGACAGATTCCCCCAGCAGCCCCTCTCACTTATAATATTCGGCAGTAACCCCCTCCCTTGGCCCCCACCCCTCTTCCCCCTCCCCACTTGTCCATTTTCCCCCCCTAGCCCCCACCCCCCTCCCCACTTGTCCATTTCCCCCCCACCCCCCTCCCCACTTGTCATTTTTTTTTCCTAGACCCCCACCCCCCCTTCGACACATGGCACACATCAGTTGGCCCCCCCCCTCCCACGGCTCCCTTTTCTGTCTATAAAAACCCTCTTCCCCCGAATTATTTCTTACGCTCTCATCATTCTCCCTATCTCACCTACATAATCTCTACAATTTTTTTTCGTCAAAAAAATTTACGCTAGAAGATCGGTGGATAACCGCTAGAAGAAGATCGGTGGATTTCTTCGTCATTTTTTTCAAGTCCAAACAAGTAAGTATTTTGAATTTTCTTATAATTCAATGTTAATTTAAATTGTTGTTACGCTTAAATTTTTCTTACCATAGTCTAAAATTCGTGTTTAGGGCGTCAAAATTACGTTTTTACAAATCGGGGTATTACATTCGAAAGATTCGGTAATAGCGATTTTTTAGGGAGTCAAAATTATGAATTTTCACGAATTTATAAAAAATAGCTAGAGCTAGATTTTGCCAAAGTGCAGAAAAGAGACCCTAGTTATTTTTAAAATATCTGTATCAGGTAAAAATTTCAGATTTTTCTAAATACTGGAAAGGGGTTAACTGATACGCGCAACCTTGTAACTTTGCAGTGTAATTTAAAATATCAAGTTAGCGCGGTTTCGCGCGAAATTTTTTTGAGAGCCCTAGGATGTTGGAAAGTGCCATTCCCCAGGAATCCGGGCCATTCCGAAGCCGGTAGCAATTTCTTGCCCCGAATTATCTTTTAAGCGCTCGATCCGGACACCGGTTCGGGATTTTTTGACGAAAAATCCCTAAAATGCTTTTTAGACCAAGGATGAACTCAGCAACCTTAGAATAGCGTCTTAAATCACTTTTGAGATTTTTCCCGATGCCAGGGGGCATTTTGGTAATTCGCCGCCCGAGAGGGGTATTTTCGTAATTTCACGCTGTCAACTTTTTCGAGCGTCAATACTGTCCGTAAATGTAAGCACACCCTAGCGAAGGCTGGGAAGTGCCATTCCCCAGGGATCCGGGCCATTCCGAAGCCGGTAGCAATTTCTTGCCCCGAATTATCTTTTAAGCGCTCGATCCGGACACCGGTTCGGGATTTTTTGACGAAAAATCCCTAAAATGCTTTTTAGACCAAGGATGAACTCAGCAACCTTAGAATAGCGTCTTAAATCACTTTTGAGATTTTTCCCGATGCCAGGGGGCATTTTGGTAATTCGCCGCCCGAGAGGGGTATTTTCGTAATTTCACGCTGTCAACTTTTTCGAGCGTCAATACTGTCCGTAAATGTAAGCACACCCTAGCGAAGGCTGGGAAGTGCCATTCCCCAGGATCCGGGCCATTCCGAAGCCGGTAGCAATTTCTTGCCCCGAATTATCTTTTAAGCGCTCGATCCGGACACCGGTTCGGGATTTTTTGACGAAAAATCCCTAAAATGCTTTTTAGACCAAGGATGAACTCAGCAACCTTAGAATAGCGTCTTAAATCACTTTTGAGATTTTTCCCGATGCCAGGGGGCATTTTGGTAATTCGCCGCCCGAGAGGGGTATTTTCGTAATTTCACGCTGTCAACTTTTTCGAGCGTCAATACTGTCCGTAAATGTAAGCACACCCTAGCGAAGGCTGATTTGAAGCCGTTTCGCGGGGCGTTGGGGTCCTAATGAACCCCGGGCCATTTCGGTAATTTGCCGCTCATCTGGTTCTATTTTACTAATTTTACATTACACGAATTTCCCGAACCACTTTTAGTTCAGGAAAGGGTGTGAGACATCCGAAAAGTTATACTTTAAAGTTGTGAATTAGATAAAGCTTGTTGGGGCGATGACTGAAAAACTATGAAGGTTTTCTGATGGCAAGGGGCATTTTGGTAATTCGCATTCCCGAGAGGGGTATTTTCGTTACTTTGCCCCTTTCAGTTTTTCAAATGACTGCTTCGTCCAGAAATGTAAGCAAAGCACCTGAAAGGTGCTTTCGAAGCTGATTTGGGGCGTTATGGTGATAATGAACCCCCGGGGGCATTTCGGTAATTTGCCGCTCATCGGGGGCTATTTTGGTAATTTTACATTATACTAATTTTCCCCGCTATTACACTGCAAATAGAGTCCATTCTTCTTTTATTTAATTCTATGACTTGTTGAGAATGATATAATTTTTATTTTTTAGATTTCAGTATAAATATGGATGCAACTGGAGGAAATATTTTTTGTGAAGGTTCTGATCCACCTTATATGGATCAAGTTTTTCAAACACTTGACGAAGTCGAAGCATACTACAGAGCATATTCGAAAACGATGGGTTTCGGTATTCGAACTAGGACGAGTAGAAAACGGGTGAATACCGATCAAATTGGTGCAAGGTTATTTGAGTGTCATAGGAGCACCGCAGGTACGCCCGATCGTTCCGATCAGGGACGAAGGGACAACAAGACAAAGAAAACGCGACACATTTCCGGGTACCGGCTGCAAGGCCCATGTGTATGAAAAAAAAAAAAAAAAAGAAAACCATTGGGTTGTGACGGGAGTGGACTTGAGTCATAATCATCAGTTGATGACTCCCAGTAAGATTGGTCAAATTCATCAACACCGAGAAATTAGCGCGGCACACAAACAACTGATTTTTACAATGGCCG